>JBBPDH010000104.1:18977753-18993663 GCA_037974565.1 Clupeocharax schoutedeni
ATGTAGTGGTAGAGTGTGCATGAGTTTATTCTCTGTTTAAAGATACATACTATACATGTAAGAACACACACACACACACACACACACACATGCTCCTGCTATAAGTACTCAGCTGTATATGATGAAAGAATGGCTTAATTTCACAAAGCCTCATCCACAGGCTCATCGAGTGCTTAAATGCATGCCTACTGCACAGCACATGTCTCTTAACATCCTCTCTGTAAATGCAGCAGCCATGAATGGGTTTGTATGTGTGACATCTTATGTTCACATCTTTTTTCATGCAAATTCGCCATATTCGGTTCGGTCATAATGAATGTTCTAAAAGAGTAAGAAATGAATCACATGAATATAGTAAATCCTATTATTTCTTTTTTTACTGGCTGTCACCAATCAAACATGTCATATTCATGCACTGAATTCAGTACGTCTCATTTAAAAGTGTTATATGAAAGTCTGAGAAACATCTGTTACAGTGTTTGAAAATACATGCTGCTCTTTACATATAGTGAACATTTCACGACCAATGGATCAATAGAAATAGTCCATTACACGCATACATTCCAATTTTCTTTGGTCTCCTGTAATTTTCAATAGATTTATTTATTTATTTCAATTTCAGTTTACCTTCAGGTCATTTCGCTCATTTAGGTTTAGTTTTGCTTTTGTATTCTAAGATGGGGGTGGGGATTTTTTTTTCCCGTTCTCAAATCAGTTATTTCCAGTCTCCTCCTATCACGCTATCATTGGACGGTTCAACAAGCACAAGGGAAACGAGCTAACTGCCAAATCTGTCACGTCAGCTAACAGATGCCTGTGCTAATAATGGAAGGGTGATGCTGCACCACTCAGAGAGAGCAAGGCCAATTATGCCCTGGAAATCTTGGATTCCTCATCACAGCTGACTGTGGCATTGCTGGGGATCGAACTCGCAATTTTCCAGCAAGGGATCTAATATTTAAGGTTTCTTGTCTTTTCCTTTATTATTCATTTATTTATTTACTTACTTATTTGCTTGCTTGTTTATATTGTTAGATTTTTAATGATTTTTGTTCAAAACACTATGCTCAGCTACGTCACCATTACTTCACTCAAAAAGAGCAGGATTCCCAGCTTCGTTTTTTTGTAGCCATTTCTAAGATTTCTCAATTAAAACTAGTCATACCATCAGTCTGCATTTTATCAGCCCAGTCAACCAGCTCTAACTTAAACGTTTTACCAATTGCAAATGATTATCACAACAGTAATGTATTTGACTCCATGCCCATATAATAATTAAAGCTTTTTCAAAAAACTTTAGCCTCTTGCAGTGTGTAGTTCCAACTTGTATCTAACATGCTGCCCTCCTTTACCTGACAAGAATGCACCTGATCCAGCCTGTCAGGAACTTATGAAGAAGTTCATTATCTGGAGCAAGTGGTTGGAACTAGATAGGAGGGTAGATCTCCAGGGCCAGAGGTGGTGACCACTAGTCTAGACCACTTGTCACACTCTGAAACCATAAAGATGTAGTGTGTGTTACTATTTAGTTTGCTTATTAAATTAAATATTTTGGTTTTGGTTTTTATTTCTACAATCTGCTGTTTTTATTACAGTTCACCCTATAGATTGTCTCAAATTTTCTTAACTGTCATGGTTTTCATTGAGTTCGACACCGATATGTTGAGAAATTAGACTATGTTTTGTATAAGACTAAATTTTTCTACTGTACTTAGTGCAATTACATGGTAGAGCATACACCACCTGTCTCTGCCTTAATCTCGTAGTGGCACTGATGAAAACGCTGACAACTGTGAAGTGTTTCTTAAGCAGGCCTCAAATCTACTGCTGCCCTAGAAACCTCTTTCACTCTTTAGTTTGGACTTTGCCTGAAACATTTCATGGCCTCCCTCTCTCTCTCTCTCTCTCTCTCTCTTTCTGTATTTTCCGTTTCCACTTGTTTGAATAATGGAATTGTTTTTGTTTTAAATGTGCGGCTGCTTCTGTTGAAGAAACAAATATTAGAGCGCGTCCGACATGAGATGAAGCCATGTAGCACTGATTCAAATGGGATATTAACAATGCCTGCTCAGCTCGGCCCGCGGTAGAGCAATCAATTTCGCCCTGAATATTTCAGTGCTCTTTCTCCAGGGCTTCTCTGTCCTGTGTGCTTTTAACTCTGTGTGTGTGTGTGTCTGTGTGAGAGAGAGATTGTCCATAACCTGTCAGAGCAGATTACACTTAGTGAGTTTGAGTGAAAGCACTCTGGATTTCGGTGTATCCCATTTTTATTTCATGATGTTTGCAGATAAAAGAACAACTCACATTTGCATAATCAAACACATGCATAACTAGAGCCTCATTACCACTCCAGCTTTCAGATGCAGCAGGTACTGAACCTCGACCAGTATATGCAGGCTGCTCGACGTACTCCACAATTTTATCTCTTTCATCTTCATCGTCGCCTTAATATTGTGTGAACCATCAAAACTGAAAGTTGCTTTCATTGATTTGCCCACATCTAACTGAATGGCTGTCATCCAAAAAAGCCTTCAATGGTTTATTTTTTTCTACATCCAACCTCCATTAGCAGTGTTTCACTGTGTAAGTGTCGTTTAGAAGCCCATTTTTTAAATAGGAGTAACTTCTGTATAGTGTTTAGTATAACTTTTCTGAAATGGTGTTCTACGGTTGCTCTGATTGGTAACGGTGATTAGATTTTTCTGACCCAAGTTTTTTTGTTATAGCCAGTATAATAAAGCAAAGGATGCATTTATTGCTTTCAATAATTCTACACCATTTTCATTGTGTGAACATGAACGTTATTTCCAATAGGCTGGATTCTCCAGTTTTATCACTGTTGTCCAGCGAAAGCAACAGTGGCTGCGCGTTTCAATCAATAAGTGTGTATAAGATATATATCGTATTGTATACCTGATATATATGATATGTACACTCATTGATTGGAACATACAGCCACCGTAGCTGTCAGTGGTTCCAACTCCTGTGCAATTACAGTCTCTCACTCTTCTTCACATGGCTCGTGGCCTCTCTTGTTACAGAGGAGGCTGTGAAGGTTGAGCTTCCCACTTTGCTGTTGCCTTTGTTAGTTGGCTGCTCATTGATTTATCCATAAGTCTCTCACAAGAGCTGTCCAGTTCAGTCTATCCAAGGTGTTTAAGGTATTGCTATAAGTCATCTTAAAGCTATACCTGAACAAAAGAGCTATCATTTATTCTGTTTATTTTATACATACAGCACACAAGCAGCTGCATTTCCTTCTTCACTACTGTCAACACTTGTAAGGGTCCCACTATGCTCATGGCATTAAAAATCACATTCATAATGGATGATCTTGACAACACTAGTAACAAGAGAGTACTAAATTTTGTACAAATGCAAATATAGCTACTCCTGCAATGAGTAGATAGCATTTCTGGGTCTTTATAAAACTGAAATGTATAATGGGCATGAAAACAGCATGCAGACAGGAGGAGATTGAAATATCACTGGAGGAATATCTTTTCAGAAATATTAAACACACAAAGGCTGTTTTATATGTAAAGACACAGTCGCTGTACTTGCAGAATATCACATTCGTCAACATTATGAAACCACACATGCTTTCAGTCCACCACAGACGCTTTAAACCCCAAACCCCAAAGCCAATCCAGGTCCTCGAGACGTACCACCCTGCAGAGTTTAGCTCCAAGCCCAATCAGCCACGGTTGATCCTGGTAATGAAGGAAGTCTTGGGGCGTCTGAACAGCTATATGTGACTGACCTGAATCAGGGTAATAGATTTCCAGGGCTGGGATTGAGATATATTTCCTGAGGGAACAACAAAGAACTTTTATAAGTCTCTCTTAATTGTGCATTTACAGTAAAGTAAGTTATAGTAATTGCCCTGTAGACATGCCCTTTATTATAAGCAAGAATGATAAATCTTCCCCTTATAGCTCTTTCTTCTTTTGTCCATTTCCCAGTTTGGCTAGAACAATGAACATCGCATTTCAAAACGGGTTTCAGCTGCTGTGCTCACCGAGGCCTAAACATATCCTCTACTACATTAAAGTAAATCCCAATGCAGGGCTTGGTGGCTCAGCCTGAGTGTCTGGATGTGTCTCTGCATGTTTCGGGCCATGTCCTTACACTGTGCCTCTCTTTTGGCAGATCACGGGGGAGAAAAGACCCTCCACAGACATGATGAAGCCCAAGCCCAAGCCTCAGAAGAAGAAGAAGAAGAAGGATCCCAACGAGCCTCAGAAGCCCGTCTCGGCTTACGCTCTCTTCTTCCGGGACACTCAGGCGGCCATTAAGGGCCAGAACCCCAACGCCACCTTCGGAGACGTCTCCAAGATCGTGGCCTCCATGTGGGACAGTCTGGGAGAGGAGCAGAAACAGGTGAGGAGATCTGGTCCAGGCTTTTTTTTTTCAGAACCTGTAAATGTGGAGGATTCTAATTCTTAGGGAATCTAATCAGAATCAGAATGACAAAACTTTATTGATCCCAGAGGAAATTGCCCATGTTATGACTTCACAGAGACAATAACAGTATAAGATATAAAGTCTAAATAAATAATAATATGATAATAATATTATTTATAATAATATTAATAATATAATAATTATAATAATATAATAATATGAAATGCACTATATTATTTACAGACTTTCTGGTGTATTAATATTATAGACAGGTAATTTACAGTTAAAGTGAATTACTAGTAAAACAACTAGAGGTTTATGAGCACGTTGTTGCACATGAGAGATAAGTAGTATATAAGTAATATTGACATAAGTAGTAATATTTCTCATGATAAGACTATTGTAAATAATAACAAAATATTGCACATGAGATGATTTAACGCCCAGTATACTGCATATATTGTGCATGACCCAATGAAAATCCTCAAAGCAAACTATTAGGTAAACACACTCATCCTGAACGCTAGAAATGGCATACCAGTAGCGACCAGGTATCATCAGAAAATTCTAGGTCAGATATTATTTATCTTGGTATGCTGTTCCCTGTGTTTCCTTTACTGTAGAATGGTACTGTAGTAGTTCATGTGTGGTTGGTGTGGAGAGGGTGATACTGCTGTCCTCCATTTTGATTCCTACCCAAGCCAATATAATATTTTACACTAATAAGAGTCTCTGGGCAAGACTCCTGTAATATGATTTAACTGCAAGAGCATCGATCAAATGCATAAATTTAGTTTGAGCAGTTATATGTTCTTAGATACAATCTAAAGTGTTTATTAAATAGCTTATTTTAAACCGTAGTGTTTTTAAAGAAAAACCTTCAGCTGATACTTTGTCTTAATGTCAGTATCAGTAACTGTGATATACTATATTCCATATTTTTTACAAATGCCCCATTACCAAAATAGACAGTGTGGACAAAATTATAAGCTGTTTTTTACCTTTGTGATATTATTATTAAAAATATAAATATATAAATATTTATATTAAAAATATTTTTAAAAATGACATTAAAAATGGGTGTTCCAACCCAAGCAGGTCAGGCTGAGGCAAGTGTGCAGGGATTTCGTTATGCAGTTTGCACAGTGCTAATTGGTGCGTACAGAACTGTGGTTCTCAAACCGGTTCTAAAGCTCAGTGACCCTCAGGTAATCCACATTTTTCCACATAGTGATATGTGTTTCTGTGGACTGATTTGAGAAACACTAGTTTCCAATATGTGTCTGCATTAGCCTTATAGCAAAACCTTCCTGAAACTTCAGAGACCAGCCAGCAGTCTCGGCTGATTGGCCACATTTGGGGTGAGGGAGAGGGCTGTATAAATTAGATTTTTCAAACCATTGCTGCTTGACTGTTTTTCAGCTTTAACCCGTCTGAGTGAACCTACTCACCAACGACTGTCTTGCATGTCCTTAATCAGGTGTGCTGTGCTGAAGCATACAAACTGGTAAACTTGAGTTTGTACCTTCTGGATGCTTCTTTTTTTATACCATTGCATTTCTGTCTTTGCTGTTCTGAAGTTATTGGCAGTAACAGCACCAGAGTTAAAGGACAGTGTCTGAAACCGTCCCTGCTGGCTGTTTGTCCATGTGTTGGTGTATGTTCTTGAGGTTTTTTTTTTTTGTCTGCTTATCAGTTGGTCTGCTCAGGAAAAAGCATTCATGTGTGTGCACATGCTTGTGTGTGTGTGTGTGTGTGTTCTTCAGTAATGAGCTGCGCATGAAGCAGAGTGATGATGTGTGTGAGAGACAGAGAGAGAAGGGGGGCACAGTATTTTTAGAATATCCTCCATAACAAAGGCCTGCTATTGCATGTCAAATAAAAGCACCTGTCTCCATGACAGAGTGCAGACCACTCACCCCTCTGCCATGTGATATTTCTCTCTCTCTCTCTCTCTCTCTCTCTCTCTCTCTCTCTCTCTCTCTCTCTCTCTCTCTCCCTTTCTCTTTCTCTCTCTCTCCCCCCTTTTTCTTTGGGCTCTGCTGTGTGTCCTTTTATGTGCAGTTAATTTTTGCCTCCTTCCCTTCTCCCCTCTTCACCATGAATCTTCATTTTGCCGCTGACACTCTTGAATGTGAATTCCTCATTTCCTCGGCCCTTTTATTTATATCTGTTGCCTGGTGATTTGATCATGCTGAGAATACAAGATTAGCCATCGCCCAGCGCCCTTCTTTTCTCCCTCAAGGACATCTGCTCTCCGAAATGTTATTGTTTGTGCTTCTTAACCCTTCATCCACCAGGACAGTTCAGACATCGATACGCATTTGTGAATATGTATGTTTTCTTTCCCTCTTTTGGCTCATTTTCTTGTTTACTTATCAGACCGCTTCCTTATTGCTCTGGGAATAATAGCATTCGTCCTTGGATTGTTGAGTCCAGTTTTCTTGCTTTTTTTTCCCTCCTCTGAAATACTTAAGAAGTATTTTTCTATCAAAAAGATTAGGAAGATTTGGATGTGTTTATTTATTTATTTGTTTTTGTTTTGTTTTATGGCCATGACTCAGTTTTGAAACTTCAGAACACATCTGTTACATATGAGTGGAGTTGATGAGGTCATCAGGAGACAGCTCCCAGTGCTCTTATCAGCAGAGGTCAGGTCACCTTTGGATGACGTCATCACCCGCCGCCAATCATTCTCAAACATCAACACAGTTCTCCTTCAAACCAATGAGTCATGACTTAGTAATTTAGCAAAGAAATAGCTTTAATCTGAATGTAATGGATTATGAGACATGTTTGGAATCTGAGGTGGGCTTCAGTAAGGGAGAGTGGGTCACAAACTAACATGAAGTAAAACTGAATGGATATTTAGTGAAGTCAAACAGGTTCCAGTAGAATGCGTCCAATTGTCATGTTCTCACAATTCCACAGCAGCATAATTTGCAGCTTTTAAAAAGCACATGAGTCATATGAGTGTTTTTTGGTCGCTGAGTAATGTCCCAGAATTCACACCTATGTTTTATTTTAATCATCTTTGGTGTCTATAATATAGAAACAATTTACACATAATGAGAGCTAGTCAGGCAGTGTTAGATATAGCATAGTGTCATAACACAGAGTCCATTCTGGAAGCAATGAGAGAAGTCTATACCCCCATATACATTCAAAATGTTTTTTTGGTTTTCATGCATAAATTAGCAATATAAACATTCTATAGATATAATGAAAATAGCATACATGTAAGTTCATTGTGCTGCAATTTGTTCATCTAGTTTGTGTTAAAACTAGATACTTTTTTGCCCCTTTCCACTAATGTATTAATATATTTCTATGTATTTGGGTTGCAAAGCTTGTCTAGTTCAAACAGCCTTGTATTTGTCTTGGAAAAATTGTGTTTTGTATCAAGAAACTGTTGCTACTCCATTGTTTACAGCAACCCCCTTCAAATGGTGTAGGTTGTACAATGTGTAATATGTTTATATAAATTTGTTAAAAGCAATGTTTTTTTTTTGTTTATTGAAAAGATTAGTAGATCACTTGAATAAAAACTAGTGTGTTAACTAGTTTTTATTGTTTTTAGTGTTATTTAGTGTTAACTAGTGCTGGGCCGTTAACGCGTGAGATTCTTATCACGCGGTAAAAAAAATACCGCTGTTAACAACGCCACGCCCCATCCTAGAACCATGCTCAATGCCACGCCCCCAACCCCCCTGCTCGGCTTGGGAGTCGAACCCGGACTTTCTGGTCGCAGAGCGGATGCCTTAACCACTAGGCCATCCAAATGGCCCTATTTTCAGCTTCACGGACGTTTTAAACCTGTCACTGGGAGGTATGATTATCGGCGTTAACGCACGTTAATGCGAAGATTCCATGCGATTAATGGCGTTAAAAAAATGAAATCGATGCCCACCTCTAATGATGACATTTACTTAAATATAAATGTGTTAGGTTATGTCCCATCCTCTCCTTACGTCATAGGACAAAAATAATCAGGTATCAAGATGGTGACTGTGTCAGAAACCACAAGCCTAAAGAATGTGAGATCATCCAAATTGGAGGTGAACGTGTGATGAAGATGAGGAGTGCAGAATGCAACTTTGTGGTCGTGAGCATGCATTATTTGTTAAAGCTTCATAGCAGGGCAAAACCTAAAGAAGAGAGCTTCCGCTGTCCTTCATGGGTAGAACAAACTACTAAATATCCCAATTACAGAGATGCAGTTACAGATGTGTACCCACACATCTGTAACTGCATCTCTGTAATTGGGATATTTAGTAGTATAAAACATCTAGATTCTTACAAACATCCATCCATCTTATAGAGTAGAAAACTCTAGGTCTTCAAAGAAGGTTTCATGATTTCTAGGATTGGTTTTATTTATATTCATCAGACTAATGGACTTGACAAGTTCAGCAATGCTGTTTGTTACTTTATTAAGTTTAAGCCAGAAACAATAGGAATAAATGTTTTAACTGAACAGGAAATGATCAAATCAGAATTTGTTTCTTAGTTAGGTCTTCATGAACTTGACTAAAGTCTTGACAAGTCACATTAACCACCAACCACTGTAGTAAAGAACTGACAGTGGAACCAACCAATCTCGTTTTGATTCATGACGGGTGGGGTATTGTCACTCTAGGTCACTCATGTAAGTGCTATATACAAGATAAAACATGTGAATCTGACTGTTATGGGATTCAAATAAGACATTGTAGTCTTTTTTAAAACAGCCAAAATGTTAATGTGCAAAGCTGTTAGCTTAGTGCTAGAGCCCCTTAGGGACGCTAAGCAAAAATGAGCATTGTCATATTGGTGTGGCTTTTGATATTTGTGGTCAAAATCGCAGGCCTAGCTCTAGTAGTCATGGTTTACCACTGATATTATTTCACTCTTGAGTATTTTTGATAACCCTAGCAGCTGTTCCTAATGTGATCTACAGATGGGCATCAGTAGTGAAACAGCGTGTAATTCCTTGTGCCTTCTATCTTTTCTGGCCATCCGCATGCAAAGAACAGAGTGATATGGAGAAAAGGTGAAGGATTCTTATCTGCCTCCAGAATAGCCTCTCTGATAGGCCCATTAACAGATGATTGATAGGGCTCCTCTCCAATGGATGACTGTCATTTCTTTTAGTGATGGCCCTGACCTGTCACTCATTCCAATGAGGAATGTGTTAAATGGCTCGGAACAGTGATGCCCAAGAAGTCATAGTACCGGCCTGCCCTCCCCCTCCCCCAGTTACATCATGCGTAGCGCCAATAACCCTTTTCTCACAAGCTTTTATCCACCAGTTGCATTTGCTTTAGTCCTGCAGTCCCTTCATTCTTCTTAACCTTTGGCCTTTGGTATAGAGCTTCCAGCATTCAAAGAATTGCTTGAAATAATCTTGTGCATGTGGGATAAAAAGATCCACATATTCAAATAGGAACGCAGTTTGCTGTCGTGTCGTCCTTGAGCCATAAGCAGCCATGTTTCAGATGTTGGGGTTCTGGTTGTTTGTTTGTTTTCTTTTGCGGGCTTACAGAGGTTTAACAACTTTGTCTTTTCATATTATTTCCCACGGGATTTGTTGTTTTATGCGTTGGAGTCAGCCTCATTAGTTTCAGTGTTCCTGAGGTGTATTGTGTACTACAATGATGGGTAACAATGCAGAATAGCCCACCATAACTGCCCTGTAGCCTTTAGGGCTTTAGTACAGTTTTCTACTGAGAGTGTTCAGATCTCTCCCAGCAAAGCTGAGGTCATGAGATTAGAGGAAATATCACCGCTGCAGTGCAGAATTAGATTTCGATGAGACTATTCGGTGTACCTTAAGTTAGAGAGAGAAAGAGAGAGAGAAGTCGGAGGTAAAGAATGAAAGAGAAAGAATTAGAGTGAGGAAGGGCTAGAGAGAAACGACATATGAGAAAGAAAAAGAGCTGGAAAAGAAAAAGAAACAAAGAAAATAGTAAAGACCTCTAAGAGAAAGAACGAGAAAAACAAGAGAGTGACGAGTAGAGGGATAAACAGAAAGAGGGAGAATGAATAAGAAATAAAGAAAAATAAAGAGAAGTAGAATGACAGCTAAAGAGAGACAAAAAAGTTAAGGACGATTGAAAGTGAAAGAATGAGGGGAGAGAAAGAAAGAGAGGAAAAAGAGAGATTTCTGTATTCCTTCATTGACATCCCTTGAACCACAGTGGTCCCTCTCTAAACCCAGTTTCTCTTTCTCTCACTCTGTCTCTCTCTCTCTATCTCTCCTAATGCCCCCCCTCCCCGAGGGTATACGCCCCTTCCCTTGTGTCAGGAGGTTCCGCGAGTTATTGTCTTCCATAATTAACCGGTTATCAAACAGGAACATTTCATTAAGGTACAATTACCAGATAATTCTGCGGGGGGACACCCGCCATGTCGGGATTAAGAAGGCAACATGTGCTCCCTCGCTCTAGCACATCCCCTTATTTCTAATTCAACACGACCTGCTCCCTCTCTCCCTTTCTATCTCTCTCTCTCTCTCTCTCTCTCTCTCTTTCTCTCTCTCTCTCTCTCTCT
Organism: Clupeocharax schoutedeni; assembly: GCA_037974565.1. NCBI lineage: Eukaryota > Metazoa > Chordata > Actinopteri > Characiformes > Alestidae > Clupeocharax > Clupeocharax schoutedeni. Next base: position 18,988,692 of record JBBPDH010000104.1, read on the forward strand.
CTCTCTCTCTCTCGCTCTCTGACGGCTTCAATTGCTAATGAATCCACTCACTTTGGAATAATTAGAAATCCTTAGGCGTGCTAATTTATTTAAGAGTTGCTGTCGTTAGGGCCACTCATTAGCTCGGGTTAAATTAATTTGAAAGCAGAGCTGCCGGGAGCTCCTCGGGAGTTCATTATTACAAAAGCCACACAACCCCGTTCAATATTTAACTGTCAGGACGTGAGCTCTCAAAGTCAGCCCTGGCTGCCTAATCTGAAAATGCTTAAGACTAATAATCTACTAATAATAGCGAGGGGCTTCTGTTGCCGTTTGTGTTCACCGTTTTGTTTCAGCCAGTGTGAGCAGAATGAAAAAAGTCTCTTACCGGACGCTCTTTTAATTTAACCTCAGCGGTCGCTGTCAGCTACTTCCAGCCTTTCTGCTTTTACTCCTTAATCAGATTAGTCAGATGTTTGGGTTTGTGTGGATGTGTGTTGGGAAGCTTTATATGAGAACATCCCTCAGCGTGTTTGCATGCTGTGCTCTTTCAGTGTGTGCTGAGAGTAGAGCACATGTGTGTATGTATATGTGTGTATGTATGTTCTCTGTGTCAGCCACATGTCTGTGTTTCTGTCCCATCAGTGGTCATGCATATGTTCCATTAAATCTTAATGGTAACTCTAGGAACAGTATGGCAGGCAGGCCTGGGACCAGCCATATGTAAATGTTTAAATCATTGTTCTCACCATTCCTCCATCTTTCCTGTAACAAGCTCCCCAGGGGGAGACGGTGTCGTTGTTTTTCTTTTTTTTCCTTCCCCCATCGGATTAAACACCATTGCCATACTCATCATTTTAATGGCGTTTTTCTCATCAGTGAAGCCAACACTGCCTCTGCCATTCCCCATCAATTTCTACCATATTTTCTCATCTTTAGAGTGAATGGACCAAACACCATTGCTATACTACTATCGCTTTATTCTTATTTATCAGTTAAAGCACTCATTTCATTCATCTAGTCCTGAATTGACTGTTGTTTTTCTCATCAGTTTAAGCTCCTAGTCCTCTCAGTTTTTCTTGTAAATGTTTTTTTTTTATGTGGATTCTGTTGTTTGTCTCAGAATTGGTGTAAATATGTTTTCCATCATCAGTTTAATCAGGGCTGCTATAATCATTACTAATGTTTTTCTCATTAATTAAACAATGCTCTTCTCAATGCTATGTAATGTTTTTTCCCACCATTTTCTCACCATGTTTTCATTGGCTCGTTTTTTTTCTCCCTTATCAGTTAAAACAGCATTGATATACTCATCATGCTTTCCTCATCAGTTCATCTGCTGTCACAGTTTTCGCCCTGTGCAGTGTGAGAGCTTTTCTCACCAATTGAAACCATCTTTTATCAATGGTTCAGTTTTTAGTTCATTTGCTGTATTCATCCATCTAATGTTCTTTGTCCTTATCAATTAATTCAGCACCGCCACTCCTCTTAATACATTCTGAAGATGTTTTGTTGTTGTTGATGTGGCCATTTTCCTTTTTTCCTACTAATTTAAACCATGTTTTCTCTCGTCGGCTAAAGCCAAGCTGTTGTCCGGCTCAATTTCGGAGCGAATGGATTTTTCTTTCTCTTTTTTTTTTCGGCAGACGGTGAAATGATTGACATGCCATTACATTAGCCTACATTCCAATCTCACCATTTCTCAGTGACTTCATTCCGTTGCTATAGATTGCCTTCCCTGTTAAACCCTGTCTTCTCTTTCCCTTTCTCTCTCTCTCTCTCTCTCTCTCTGTCTGTCTCTCTCTCTCTCTGTCTCTCTCTTTCTCTGTCTCTCTCTCTCTCTCTCTCTCTCTCTCTGCTCTTTCTCTGATGTGACACCCACTCTGATAGAACGATGTGTCTTCTTAATGGACTCTCCAGCAGAAATGCTAAAACCCAGACTGATTCCTTTTCCTCTTTCGTGTGTGTGTGTGTGTGTGTGTGTGTGTGTGTGTATGTGTGTGTTGTCCTCCGTTTCTTTGGGAAGTTTATGAAATTACCCATCTAAAATGCTACCCTGTAATTGAGTTTCATGCAATAATCTCACATGGCCGGGTGCAGAGAGGAGGGTTCATCTGTCTGTCTTTTTTGTGACTGTGGTAAAAGGTATTGGGAAATATGTCAGACGTGGGGGGGGGATCAAACGTGGTTGACATGATACTGACCATGGCCTCCGTTCAGGTTAAGTGGCTGAAGTCGTGTGTGTGTGTGTGTGTGTGTGTTTCTAATCACTCTTCTCTCCCTCTCTTCCCCTCTCTATCTCTCTCTCTCTCTCTCTCTCTCTCTCTCTCTCTCTCAGGGGTATAAGAGAAAAACAGAAGCGGCTAAGAAGGAGTACCTGAAGGCCCTGGCAGCGTACCGAGCTAGCCTGGTTTCCAAGGTAACCTGGGAAGGAGGGGGTCATGTCTTTGATATGTACGGTCAGCAGTGATGGGGGGATGAGGTATATTATACATTAGATGGAGAATTCAGTACAATCTCCAGGGAGTGGCTGTCAAGGGAAATGTGTGTGTGTGTGTGTGTGTGTGTGCATATGAGAAACAGGAACATTCAAATTTATACCACCAGACAGTCCCCTCAGTTTGTTTGTTTGTGTGTATGTGTTAGTGTAAAGAAAGTCTATAAGTTATGCCACAGTATAAGGTTCTAATTATAACAGCTAGCTAAAACTGTAAATATTGTGAATCGTATTTTTCATTTGAATTAAACAAATGAAAATACCAACAAAAATAATCTTTTTTTACAACAAACTAATGATGAACAATATTAAATACTGTAAGTTTGCAGTGAAATAAGTGTTTGTTGATAAGTTAACTCATCTGTGCACAAACAAATTTGGCATTTTTCTGAAGTGTTCAGTGCATCAACATGGTGCAAATAGTAGTGTAAAAAAATGTGTAAAACGTGCTACAACTTTCCTGTTTTATATTTAATTTATTTAAAATATGTTCAGTTCATTGACTAGTACACACACAGTAAGTGTGTATTAAACATGCAGAAGTGGAGGATGTGTATTTATGTTGACTTAGAAAATCAACTTAACATCATTTGATGTTTGTGTGCAATTGTATACTGAAAATTAAAAATATGCTGCGATATTTTGATGGGGTTTGTGGATTCCTTTAAATTGGTTTGAGCTCCATTCGGTAGGTCCTGTATACTGACCTATTACTCAACCTGACTGTATTTCATAACAGGGTAGATATGCATAATCCATAGCTTGACAGCGGATTGCTAATTTACGGAAAGCGATTCATCTTCGGATAGATTTCGTCAGGAGCTGCGTAATGGATTGTTTCATTGCATTTTTTCATCCGCATTATAAAACACACCGTTTTCACACCCCTAATTTCACAGCCATTGTTTTCCTTTTCACAAACGTAAATTGCATTTTCATGCTAAACACTTTTTCTATCTCTCTTTCTCTCTCCCTTCCTCTCATTCTCTTCATGCTTCTCTCTCTCTCTCTCTCTCTCTCCCTCTCACTCTCTTCATGCTTCTATCTCTCTCTCTCTCACTCTCTTCATACATGCCCTCTCTCTCTCTCCACCACCCTCTCACTCTTTATACTTCCCTCTTCTCTCTCTCTCTCTCTCTCCCCCGCTCTTTCTCTCTCTCTCACTCACCCCCTCCCCCTTTTTCGTTTTTCTGTACTTCTGTCTCTAAGCTCTTTGGCCCAAAACAAGAGGCTTGATTAAGCCATGAATGGTGTATTCATCAAGCCTCCTCCCTCAGCAGCTCCTATTAAACGCCTTTCTCGTCCTTCGTCTCATGTAATTAAATATTTCGTCAAAATCTGTTTCTCGCAGACACTTTGATTGATGCGTCTGTGAGCTAGCAGGCACTGAAAAGAAAGAAAATACCGAGCTGGGGAGAAAAAAAAGAGAAAGAAATATGAAATAACCACCAAATCCGCAGCACATTCAGAGCCTTCAAGGCTTGAAACATATATTTATGGAGAGAAAATGACTGTTGTTCTTAAAGGATGTTACTTTTTTGTATAATTCATCGGAGAGGTTGTGGAGAGCATACTTAAACCCAACTGAACGATAGAACTGATTGTGTGCGGCCTGGAGCGGAGGGCTTTTTTCTCCAGCTTTCTGCTGGGGTACGCACCTGGCGGCATTTTGTAGGTTAATAAGTGATTGTGAGTGTTTTGTCTCTGTAAATGTGCGCTGCTTGATTATGGCAGCCGAGTGAAAACCCGTTTTTTAAAGGAGGCCCTCCTCCCTCTTCATGCGTAATACTAATGTCAAATGATATATTAGCGTTTCTCCCAGATGCATCTGGTGTGAAAACCGATGCATTTTGGCCTCACATATCATACATAGCACAAAAACCGTGTGAGAATGAATGCGACAAGGTGCTCGCGCAATGCACTGCACTGTTTTATGACTTATGAGGTGGTTAATTGAATGTCAGGAAATATATCCCACGTCCATATATCCATGGCTTTAAGGTTTTATGTAAACGCAGGGTTCTAGAGTGATGGTGTGAGCTAAAGCGATAAAAAACGACTTCCTGGAGGAGCTCCAAGTCCCCTTGTTTAAGTCTAAGATGGATATGTTTGGAAATTTCCAGGAGCAGGTGACTTCTATCAACCACACACACTCTCGTGTACTTCCTCCCACTTCGTTTTTTATGCCGGCTTGCAAATGCGTCCCTCCCGTCATCCGTCTACCGTTTACGTATCGATCAGTCCTGCCTCGCTGTTCAATATATATAAGTAGTCTGATCGTAGATCATGCCAGTTATTGTGGCAACTAACAAAAGAACATACTTCTCATCATTTACAATCTGAGGGCTCTGTACCGTACAGCAGTCCTTTCTTGCAAAGCAGAAAACTGTTTATTACTTTGGCTGGTCTGTGTTTCTCTCTGCTTGGAATTATATGTCTGTTTTTGCAGTGCATGCATGAGAAGTTTTGTTCAGCAGTGTTATTACAAACTAAGTG
>JBBPDH010000104.1:19006861-19020275 GCA_037974565.1 Clupeocharax schoutedeni
TTAATAATGAGAGTGATGCAGATGCAGGGGGAAAAATGGGGAATGAGTGGGTGGAGCTGAACAAGCTTCGGCAGACAAAGTTCTGGAAAGGCTGTTTTTTCTTTGATTTATTACGATTGAATTATTTTTCCTAAAAATAAAAATTATGCTTTCAGCAGTTTTCTTAAACACTGATGGCTGTGGAGTAGCTACTGGCTGCAAGCTGTTTCTCGACAGAGCCAAAACTCCGAAGCTCGATATTCAGGACAGTGGCTCTGGTGTCGCGAGAGCTTATGCTCCGTTAAAAATAAATAAATAAATAACAGCAGTTTTGGTGTCTGTTATCTTGCTGTTAACAGAGGTATGGCAGTGGGAAGTAGTGTTCGCGATCTTTTAAATGAACGTGCTGAACGGTTTAGTACGTTGACCTAAAACACACGCCCCGCCCTGACAACGCTGGCTGAGTGATTGACAGCTATTATTAACCAATCTAAAATCTCAACGGTAGAACGGTCACCGTATCAGCATTCCGCATTCAGCACAGAACACACACATACTGTTAACATGTTTTAGATAAATTAAAACAGGTTGCATGACAACTATTATATGCACTCGCACCAATGCTCCCAATTATATTTTGAGGTCGCATAAATGAAATTTCGGGAGCATATAAGACCAAAATGGTCGCAATTTCGAGCCCTGGGTTATCACTGCTAACAGAGACGTTAACGCACATTCTAAACAAGTTGTATCAGAATGTTGATATAGGTGCTCATGGGAGTTTTATGCGTGTAATATTACGTTGCAATGCGTTTATTATATCAGATGCCTTTAGAGAAAACTACAAGAAAAATATATTATCATACCAAAGAATAAACTACCTGCCAAAGTGGCTAGTGAGACTAAAGTTATTACTCGCCACAGCCGAATTTTACCCGCATTTGGCGGGTGCGCGGGTGCCAATGTCAAGCCCTGGTGTGTGTGTGTATGTGGTTGGATGGGGGTGGGTGGTTCAATCTTGAATATGGGCAAAACCAAATAATACACAGAGAATAAAACACAAGAGTGGTTTAGCCTCACTTTGCCAGATTCTTATTGGACATTTCCGGTCCACCGAAAATGGTGCAGTAGTTCCATTATACAAGCCCCACCATTTAAGATGGAATGGATGTTGGCGAATAGGGAGGCACCTTTAGCCTCATAACATTCTGTTGCTCATTTATGTTCTAACACTGGGATACTGTCTAGTAACACATAAACACTGTCCATTGGAAACCCACTGTAAGTCAACGATTGTTTTATTACATTTTTTATATACAAACAACCCTGCAAGGCACACTTTTGTTTAAATAAGAATATACAATACAATTGTCTATGAGCAAACATATTTTAGTTTGATGTATATATTAATTTCTAGTATGCTTTCAAAAAGGCCACATGATCAATGTTTTCTGCAGACGGCTGCATTCCAACTGCACTGCTTTTCCTGTGAAATGTAACAATCATTAAATAACCCAAGTCCACTCTGCCATTAAAGGAAAGTCCTGACACCAGAATGCACTTAATTGCTGGGGACAAAAAAAACTAATTACAGAGCTTTGGCCCTGACCTTGATGGGAGCCAATAATCAAACTTTCTGAACTCAGGACTCTCGTACTTTTATCTCCCTAAGGAAGGGTACAACAGTGTGGAAAAAATGAGGACCCCTTGCATGAAATACAAAAGTGTAAAGACATGGTTCCTTAAATTGGGCTGAAGGAACCGAAATAAACAAACGTTAGAAAGAAAAATTCCGAAAACAAACAAAAACAACAAATCACTGGTATGACTATAAATGTGCAACATTTAACACTTTCTGCACTACAGGTCATGAAGTATTGAAGCAAGTAGAGATTTAATATGTAAAGAGAAAGAGAGAGAGAAAAATAGAGAAATAGATAGACAGTCAGAAAGTTGTGGAGCCTGGGGAGAGTTATAACAATTTTTGTCTCAGCCTCTATATATCTGATTGATTTTGTTGACTCTTTCAAGAAAATACTGAAGACTGATCTATTACAAATAACATTAGTGTAGAAATGTACAATTAACTTATCAAACTAGCAAATACAAATAGTGTATGTAAATTCAAAGCAGGAAACACACTCACACACACATCAGAAATGAGAATTGGCATGTTATCTCGTCAGTCTTCCTGCATTACATGATGTGTTCGAATGCGACCTGTCCTGGTCAGTCATTATATCGTAGCATGTGTGTTTAAACCCTGCATACATTTTCCACTGTTAAAGTCAATTTGCAGATCTGAATACTTTTAACCTAAACAAGCCATAATTGAGATATGAAAGTTTACGCTGTTGCCTCAAACTTGAGTACATAAACGCATCTCTGTTTAAAGTCTTTAAACTTCTCATGTAAGCCCAGGGCTGTGCACCATAGTGATATCACACCTGAGGTTTATTTTTGATTGCTGTTACACCGTGTTAAAACCCTCCTCAGAGTTCATCAGGCTTTCAGAATGAGAGAATCAGGTAAACATGTTTAGATCTTTGATGATCATTAATGAAGAGTTGAACAAACTATGAATGTGTCTATTCATAAACAGAAATTTGCTTCTAAACTTTTGGCCTGTAGTGTAGACAGTGCCTCATCTTGCCATTAAAATTCAGGTCCGGTAACACCCCAGCTGACCCCACCCCACCCCACCCCTTCAGAACTAGCCTTTTGTCATTACTAATATAACATGTTAAATATCTGCCTGGAAATGTAATTAATTAATATCTCATAGATGGATTACATGATTAGAGAAAGGTGCCTCGCTTAAGTTTAGCTGTCAAATCTGAAAAATGAGATCCTACAAAGTCCTGTTTAGACTCCAGATTGCGAAATCACATCTTAACCGACCTGTGTGTCTGGACAAGCTGCCAGTAGACGATCAGTTGAAACGAAATGACCAGTTTGAGTGAATTAGTGGTTCACATTGGAATACAAAAGGGTTAGTGCAGTCAAAACGGAATCGAATTTGATTGCATTGTATAATCGAAGCCTCTGCAGAGAAGAATCTGTGTGGAAATCTTTTTAAACTCTGGAATTTACTTAAGGGTGGCAGGCAGACGCTGAACTGAATACATCCCATATTTTTCTCTCCACATCCTCAGACATGCAAAAGAGTGTATATTAAAATGTTTATATGACTAAAAATTTGGTTAAACAACTTGGGAGCAGTTCAGATTACTGTAATCTCTAATTACCACGCCCCACTTATCATGCTCTGCCCACAAATGTGTCCTTTCATGGCAACTGTTGTGAGGTTGGACAAGTTTTAAAGAACACTACCAAAAACCCTTTCAACCTGAAGAGAAATCGTAGCAGACAAAATATCGAAATGTAGAGATCCTTGATCATTCGAAATCATACTTATATTGCAGGGGTGTCCAAAGTTATACTATTAGGACAGATCTGCTTTTATTGCAGTGGCACTGAGCCAGCTTTAGCCTGGTAGAATCTTTGTTGTTGGGCTACAGTGACTCAGTTTGGTGGCCTAGCATGAATGTAATGCACTGAATGTAAATGCCATCGTAGCGTTCTAGCTTCTCTACAGTTGATGTAAAAGAAAGCTTTTAGTTTTATACAAACTGAAATGATAGAAATTGAGGAAATCAGCTCTACATATAAAATGAGAAAAATTGACATAAAGTGAGATTTCATTGCATGGCTTTAGATTGTTTGTTTGTTTGGCCAACGGTGCCACCAATGGCAGCGCACAGCAGAACTCTTGTACTGGTGCGGTCCATCTGCTTCCATCGCTGTGATGTGGCTCTGATTCCTATGCTGGGTGACCAAGGCTTCCCGTGGCTGCGTGTGTGTGTTTTTAGGACATCAGCAGTCATGCCAGCAAGCCCAGCCTCTTCACCTTGGCCGAGAGAAAGGAGTGGATGATGAAGACGATGGTTTTAGGGCAGGCGTGGAGGTCCAATTGCTGAAAAAAAAGTGGGAAGAGCAAAACAAAATGAGGCAAGGGTTAGAGAGTGCAAATAAAAAGACTTGAAAAAGTGGGATGAAAACAGAGTGAAAGGAAAGAACTAAGAGAAAATCTATAAAAGCTGAGGCTATGGAAAGGGGTCACGAGATGGGTGGGAGAATCATTAAGGTAAAAAGTCTGAAAACTAGAGTGGAAAAAGTCAGCCCAAAAGGATGGAGGAAGTCAAAAGAGAATAGCTATGAGCTCACTGAGAACACAGACCTGTGATCAGAGATGAAAGAGACAGAGAGAGAGAGAATATGAGCTGAGTGGGAATAAAAGAGCATAGGAGAGTGAATGGCAGCACAGAACTTAAAAAAAAAGTAGGGTGAGGGGGGTTTAAGAGAGTTACAAGTAAGAGAAGACTTAAGACTAGAGAGAAGAAGTGCGAGAAGAAAGGATGAGAAGCTCTCTCACAATCTCGGCCTCCGGGCCTCCGAAGTCGAGGAAGATCATGCGCACTCCGTCGTCGGAGGACATGCGCAGGCGCTCGAACGGCTGCTGCAGGAGGATGTGCCTGCGGACCCCTGCCTCCTCCGTGAACAATGAGAAGCCGTTGTCTATGTGCACACTCAGCATGCACTGCTGACCGTTCCAACTGCACGCTGCAGGCAAACGAGAGAGACAGAGTGAATACTTAATGGAACAGCTTATCAACAAAACACTTTTTCTCATTTTCCCTCTTATCCCAAATCCAGTCAATCAGGTGACACATGTCTGAGGTGTCTGAGCATCTGATCTTTTAGTTTGGTTTCTTCATCGAACAAGTAATGTAAGTATAAACCTACCAACTAGTTCTAGGAAATCTGAAGGCTTGAATCACCACAGAGTTATCTATCTATAAAGATGGACAAAAGTGAATCACATACAGGAAATCAGTAGCAGCAACCAATGTGAAACCTGAATTTTATTTGTACCTGTGTTGTAAGGAGAAAGTATCGTTCAGGCTGTTCTAGCAGCATTACATTTATGAATACAAATGTAGATGGTTTTCAATGAAAACACTGGAAATAGAATTATGAAAATTTGGGATTATGGAAATTTAGAAATATGCATTCATTCATTGATTTTCCAAGCTGTTTATCCTGACCAGGGTTGCAGGAGGTGCAGGGGGAACCAACACCAGCATAGTCAGGAAAACACTCTGGACAGATCACCAGTTCATCATTGGGAATGCAGAAACATTTCTTGCAGAAATCTCTATTTCAACGGGTTCTCAAGCTTTTCTCGTGACTGTATATGTCTAGCCCTTCACATTCTAGGGCAACCCAGGAAAAATGACTCACTAGATTTCTAACTTCTGTAGCAAGTCCCAGCAGAGGGCAGTCTCTCTCTGAGCTTTTAGTTGGTACTCCGTCATACATCATTTATAACAGTATTAATGTATACGACTGTTAAAGGGACATTCTGGCCTAAAAATAGTGTGTGATATGTTATTAATGCTGGACGTTACACAGTAGTCTGAACTTTTTCATTATATGGGTTTGTCAGGATTCACAATTTTCCAACTACAATAATCACATACATCAAACAAATAGTAGGAATCTCTAAAGTGCTCAACTAATCCTGATTGCTTATCTATTAATTATTATATAGCTGGCCTTAGTGTAACTCGTCATTCATATTCCTTTAGTAAAGAACAAAATAGCGACCAGGGATTAGTTTTTTATGTAAAGACTAGCTTTTAGCTTCTTGTCCTTCCTATCATTTGAGTAAGCTGTTTTATATGGTGTAATGATGATCTGAAGTTCCTCCCATACTCAAGATACATGGTCAGAATGTCCTGCTACAGTTAGCACGCAGATGTTTTGTATTTTTATTAATTCATGTTACCATACAACATATGCTGGGCAGTCTGCTACATATATTTTTGGTACATGCAACTGGGTGACCCATTAAAGTAAGAATTCGTGGTCAGTATTGAAACATGCAGATGCAACACGCGATATGATCAGCAGAGGGCGCCACTGTCCTTCATTTCTAATGCAGCGCTCTGAACTTCATTACCAGCCACAATATCAACATAGATCCTTCATGAAAACTCAATAATATGTTAATCCAGCTTTAAACCCTCAGTGTGTTGTGCTCATTAAATTAAACTCACCTTTTATATGAAACATTGTTGTTTTGATAGGTCAAAATAATTTAGTAAAAAATAATTTAGTATTTAGTCATTGTTAAAATGTGGAGAGTTACGTGTTACACAGTTAGTTTCTTAGTTTCATTGAAGCATGTGGAAATGATAATTTCAGTGAGAGGTGTGTTAAGTGTACCTGTGGTGACCTCCTGTATGAGTTCAGCTGCATTGTGGCATCCCTCCACCAGCAGGTGGCTCCAGGTGGACAAGTCTTTAGCGGTGTCCACCCGAAACAGGTGGGTCTCCACACCTTGCTTGGTGCCCAAACGGAGGCCGAAGGTCAGCTCTGAGTCCAGCACTGATGAGCTCTTCCCAGGCCCTGAGTGAACGAGTCTAGAGGGAGAGAGGGGACAGGTAAGATAGATTTACACCAGGGACTGTAAGCATGGGATGTCTCTCATCAACAGATGTTTCATTACTGCACAAGTATATTTGTGAGGAAAGTAATCTACTTTGAATGTCAGAAAAATAACTTCCCCCCTCAACAATTCCACATTTAGTTCTTTTTTCCTTTTTTGGGTTTATTTTGTTCATCGGCTTATTTCCTTCTGTTCTGCTTTGTTGTTACTCTCACTTTCAAGCTTTAGCATTTTATTTTGGGCCAAAAGCTTCCATTAAAGAGAATAATGTCATTTTCTGGCCCCATTTTCTGTACCAAATGATGAAGTAAAACGGTCTATTTTAGTTTAAAAGCTGTATTTAACCCTTACACCAAGTGAAGCAGTGAGCAGCCACAAACAGTGTTTGGGGACAGTACCTTGCTCAGGGGTTTCTCAGTGGTGTCATTAGCTGTCCTGGGATTCAAAGCCATGGCCTTCTGGTTGCAGGGGCAACTTCCTAACCACTAAGCCATGAGCTGCCCAAAACTATGTGTGTATATGTATAAGCAGGTGATGCAATTATGTAATAGCTTCTACACTGCTGTGAGTGTGTGTGTGTGTGTGTGTGTGTGTGTGTGTGTGTGTGTGTGTGTGTGTGTGTGTGTGTGTGTGTGTGTGTGCGAGTGTGTGTGTGTGTGTGTGTGTGTATGTGGGGGTGTGTGTGTGTACCTGGTGGTAATGAGTGGATGGCTCTTTTCTGGGCTGTTAAGGCTCTCTCTGCTCTCCGGGAGGGAGTTATACAGCAACAGATCTCTGTCTGTCAACACAGCCAGTATCGGCTTCTCTGATCCCTAGAGAGATACACACACACACACACGCACATGCTCATCATAATTATTCTACATCATTCACTCTGCAAGGATCACTTTTTGCTATTTAATCAACAATAATCGACTCTCTACAGACCTAATTTCACTGTGTTGTTGCTATTAGATACAACTACCTTGTAACAGCTCTCAGTGGCTATTTTATCAGAAACCCCCACCACATATGCACACTGTAGCCCATCTGTGGGACTGTAGCCCATCTGTCACTGCACAGCAGTGCCTCTCCTGCCTGTCCATCAATGAGAATACCATGGACCTAAGACATTTGTCAGAGCTTTATTGTCACTTCCTGAAGGAGTCATGCTCTTGGAAGAACTTTGATGGGTGAGCCACCTCTGGGAAGATTCAAAGCTGTTTCAAGTTTTCACTATTTCGAGATAATAATGTCCCGGAGCTTTAGAGATAACTTTATAATAATTTTCTTTCTCATATTTTCTGAAATTTTCTTTGATGAGGGCAGTAATGTGCAGCATGTTGAAACTTTTTAACCTACTTCACGTTCATGGAGAAGTTCTTTTTAAGTGCTGTTTAGCTGGGAGTCTCTAGCCTATTAAATCCCAATTATCAACAAAATGTAGTTAATGGGCTCACTGAGTAACTTTCTCACATAGGGCCAGATGGTGTTGGCTAAGGAACAAAATTATCATTCTAAAACTATGTTTTTCACTTAAAACAATTAAATGAAACAATTCAGCAAAAATAGAAGAAGTAAACCAGCTAATACTCGTGGCACTGCATCATATAGCTGGTGAGCCATTTTAAGTACAGCATTACACTGACATGCCAATGCCATGGCACAGAGCATGGAGCTGGTATGAGTGTATCAGGCACACACACCACCGTCACTGCTGGGTTTAGAATAGCACACCAACAAAAAACTTTCCAGTCAATAGTGGTCCTTTGGTAAGCAATAGAAGGTCAGTTGCACATAAAAAGCTGAATCATAGTTTCTATTTGTACACCTACAAGGTCGAGCTACAAGGTGAAAAAGTATTGGGACACGTTTCTTTATTATTCAGGTGGCCCCTAACATCCAATGAAGGACAATCTTAATGCTTACGCACACCAAGAGATTATGGACAATACCATGCTTCCAACTTTGTGGACACATTCTTGGCATTCTTGTCTTTTTCTATTCCAGCAAAATTGTGCCCCCAGTGCACAAAGCAAGCTCCATAAAGACATGGCTGGTTGAGTTCGGTGTGGAAGAAATTTACTGGCCCGCACAGAGCCCTGGCCTCAACCCTATCCAGCACCTTTGGGATGAACTGGAACAGAGACTGTGCTCCAGACCTTTTCGTCCAACATCAGTGTCTGACCTCATAAGTGCTCTACAGAAGTAATGAGCACAGATTCCCACAGAAACTCCATATTGAAGTCTATGTATTTGAAAGCAGTGTCCTTAAAGGCCTTCTTGGTATAATGGTCAGGCATACCAATACTTTTGTCCATATAGTGTATGTGTTTCTAATAAAGTGAAGAGTGCATGTATGAGCCTATAAGCAAACACCACTACCAACTCAACTCAAACACAAACACATATAAACCTGTTCTATGATCCAGCCGATGTGTCTGATGTCCAGGCCTGGCTGCAAGGCTTTGATGTCATCTTTAACTGTGGACAGCAGTGCAGCGCTGGTTGTCTGGATAGCGTTATACCATGACTGGGCCATAGCTTGGTCCTTTGCCCTCAGAAAGAGCGACATCTTCCTGTCTGCTGACACCACCTCAAAATACCTACATACACAGAAGGGGTGGTGGTGAACATGTCCCTTGTGTGTGTCAAAGCCAAGTGGTTTGTTATCATATCACACAACATTTTCTCCAATATATTCAATGTATCTGGAATAGTGACCCACGCTGTATTTATAATGATAAATACTTATTAACCCAGATTAAAACACGCTCCAGATTTGCATTAACCATCTATCCTGACTCTTCTTTTGCTTTTGTAGATGTGCTGTCATTTCATTTACTTCACTTTTGCATGTAAGCTCTAATATTATAATAATATTTAGTCTATTTTCTTGCATTAAGCACTTTAGGATTATGAAACTAAAATGAAATGAAATGTTCATACTCAGCATTGCTCATTTGCGCAGGATTCAAAAGGCAGCCATAAAAACTCAGACCTTTCTATCTTTATATTGTGGCTGATGAAGAAACTCTCCAAAAAAAAAAAAGTCATTCTGGATCATTTCTATGGGTCCACACATCAGGAAATATGTGACATAATCACAACAACAGCAACAACAACAACAACAACAACAACAACAACAACAATAATAATAATAATAATAATAATAATAATTTTAAAAAATTGTAAGTATCATTGTTAATTGTTAATTAGTGATATAAGTGCCTGCTCTTCCCTAGCAGACTTGCAGTTCTGGTGAATTGTGGGTGTTTTTAAAAGAGAAAGCTAAACGGCTTGCAATCATGTGTGCAGACGGTATAATGTTTGGTAGTTGAGAGTTTTACGCATGCCTATTAAAAGGAACAGAAGTAATGAACTAATTAAGTCTATTACTGTGTTACCCTGTTTTTAGATACTTTAGGATCCCTTCGATTGTATTAGCCCATCCACACTCCGTCCATAAATTAGTTCTTTCATAGCAACTGTGTCTGAGTTAGACAAGCTTTCCAGAATGCTGGCAAAATCTCATTCCACCCACACAGCTCACACAAGTCTTACATCAAACTATGCAGATCTGTACATTTAAAATGTTAAAGAAAATGTATTTTGTAACAAAGGCTAAACAGAGTACTTTCCGCTGTGTTAACCTTGTGACCTGTTCGATACTAAAACATTGCTAAAACCAGTTTTTCTAAAGGTTTTGCCGACAGTATTTCTCTTGTACTTGCCAAAAACAAACTGAAGGTCTGTTGATTCAGGCTATTTATATAAAGTTCAGCTGTACAGTAATGATAGCAAGGTACAGATTCCATTCTCAACAGAAAGTGTTAATAAAGGTAGTGGATGATTTGGTAACACTTTAGTATAGTGGGACAATATAATGCCTTTGTAAAGCCTAATACCCAATTAATGACTTTAATTCTCACCACATATTTAATTAATACTTCTAAAGTAAAGTACCAATTTAACCTAAATAAAAACTGAATGAAAACTGAACAGCTAAATGGAGTTTTTGTCAGGATTTTAGAAAGCTTGTCCACTCAAGACACAGCAGAGCATGGATTGATTACTTTTGTGTTTTATGGAGCAAAATAATTTACATTTACATTTACGGCATTTAGCTGACGCCCTTATCCAGAGCGACATACATCGGTGTTTAAGAATTCCACGACTGTTTCTTACCTGAAAAACAGTATAAATCTGAGTCAACTATTTAACCAAGATACTGCAGTCAGAGCATCTATACATCTGTCCAAATAATAACTAGTAAATAATGAATTGAAAGCATGTGTTCACCTGTCCTCCGTGTCTGGAGGGCACTGTTTGCGGGTGATGTGACACATTTTAAGGGAGATAGTTCTGGTCTCCTTGAGCGCTGGATCAGACTGTTTCTGCGGAGTGGTTGGGGGAGAGTCCAACACAGGAGGGACACCTGGGGATGAGCTCTTGAAAAATGCAGACATCTCCTTTATGTACTTTACTGAAGAGTCAGAGGGAGAGAGAGTGTAGGAGAGAAAAAACAAGTTCATCAAGTTTCAAGTTTTATTTTCATATACAATGTAGCATCATTACTGTAATGAAATTCTTAGGCTCGTGTTCCCCCAACTTTACATAATATATAGAAGATAAAAATAAAATAAAATAAAAATAACAAAATTTAAAAAGTAAACATTTGACAGTTGAATATCTATGTACAGTATATATATATATGGGAATGTAATGTATATGTTACAATTTTAGAAAATATATGCACTATTTGGAAAATAACGTTTGAAGCGTGTTTAGCATTTACAGAATGAAAAGGTCATATGTATAAAACACACAAACACATACACTTATGCTTTAAAACTCAAAATGAAAAGCCCTCCAGCATAAAAAAATCTATTTTAAAACACAAGATTTGAAAAGCAGGGAATTCTATTAATTTCACAAAGTGAGATTGTATGATCAGGCTCCCCCTTAAACCCCTGGTTTTCCTCCATGATTTCATGAGTGTAATGAATCATATCATGTGGAAAGAAAAGGGAGGAAAGGGAAGAAAATCCCTTAAACATTTTAGGCAGAGGGGAAAAGAGAATAGGCTTTAAAATGGATAAGAGGTTAAAAAAACAGCAAATAGTTGCTACAAAAGAATGCCTGAGCTAATGAAATACACCACAAATGATACCATAAGGACTTAGCTTGCTTAAATCTGTAGTGTTGATTTCTTTGATTAGTGCAGAATGCGGATGTATAGCACATCTCACCATTACCACTGAACCACTGATAGTTTGCATAGCATGTTTTAGCTTTGAAGACTTTCGACTCAAGACTGCCATGGTGCGTCTCTCTCTTGCCATCCCTAGATGTCCAGTCAGGCGCTCGCTCAGGCTGCTACCAGTCTCAGTGCTACAGGTAAGAGTCTCTATTTTTTCCCAGAAATGCTTTTATTATGTACTTAAAAGCAGAACATGCTAGCTTACAGTGAAAGACTTAGTAAGAGGTTTTAAACCTGCATCCCGAAACTGATCACCACTTGCTTTTTGTATGTTTTTGTAGCTGTCAGTCCCACGCCCTCTGTGACTTGCCCTCCTAACCCTACAGGCCATGCAGTGATGAGCTGCGCCCCACCTTCAGTTACTACACCTCCTCTGAGCACAGCAAGCCCTGCCCCACCCAGTTTGAGCAGCCCTGGTCTCAACACAGGGTGAGCATAGTATACTCTCGCTATCTCTCTCTCTCTGTCTCTCTCTCCCTCTTTGCCTTTCTTTTTCGCTTCCACTTACACATGCACAAGCCCAAACGCACAAACACACACTTTGTTTTTAACTGCACAGGAGATTCAGGGCTCAACTAAGTTCATGAGAAACAAATACAACATAAACATGCAATATAAATAATGAAAATCACCTTTTTGGACTAGTTATACATTTCGACTTCTTTCAAGGAACATCCATTCAGTGAACAGCATTCTTTATTTTCATATACAAACTCCATATCCAATCTGGACAAGGAAGTCTAACTCAAAATGTAACAGGCTATGCAAAAGAGGTTTCCTGCCAGTGTCTTTTTGTTGGTCTTACACTAACAAAGCAGAAAAACTGCAGTGTTCTCTGTCAACACTGCTGTTTACAGAAAGCCGCCACTAGACTGTTGTGGAAAATATCTCTGTCATCTCTAATGTCTGAGCAGAAAAGGCCAATCACTCATCAAAGGTGTTGGGAATGTGTGTACATGATAACAGAATGTTAACTAGCAAATAAATAAGAACACACACATCACTGCCTGCCTTGCACATTCACACAAAAATGACATTAGCAGAAAGTAAGGTGCTGGTGAAATATTGAAATGTATCAGTCCCAGAGACACAGCTAACATCATAATAATAAAAATATTACTACTACTAATAGCAATAATAATAATAATAATAATAATAATAATAATAATAGCAATAAATAGCTTTATTTCAAGAATAATAAAGAAATAAAGAAAAAATATGAAATATTTGAAAAGTATCTTTTAAAATGTTCCAGACAGACTGTTCAAAAATTATTATTCAGATAGTTGATTCAAGATTTAAGAATTTATTGTCAGCCCAGCCTACACACAAGTACAGCGAGGGTTGAAATAGCATTCTCTGAAGCAAAATGGTGTTCATTAAACAAGTCACAACAGAAACAATAGAAACAAGAGAGAAAAACTGCTGCAATATTATATTACAGCGTTACTAATACAGCATCACATTATATAACAGCATCACTGTAATACAGCATCACATTATATAACAGCATCACTGTAATACAGCATCACATTATATTACAGCATCACTAATACAGCATCACATTATATAACAGCATCACTATAATACAGCATCACATTATATAACAGCATCACTATAATACAGCATCACATTATATAACAGCATCACTGTAATACAGCATCACATTATATTACAGC
>JBBPDH010000104.1:19028311-19040070 GCA_037974565.1 Clupeocharax schoutedeni
ACAAAAAAAAATCTGGAAAATAAATTATCATATAATATTCTTCAGCAATCTCAGCATGAGAGATACCATTCTTTTTGTTCCAATTTGTGGATTTTTTTTTAAGAGAAGGAAGTGGGATGAGGTCAAGCCACAAGAGCAGATTTATGGTTTCATCTGCCGTACAGTATGGGTACATTTACACAACCTTGCTTTTACTCATATTGATATTTTACAGTCATATTGATTTACTCATATTGATATTTTACAGAGTTGATTCTCAGAACCTTTCATCCTCAGAATGAACTAAAGTAAAGTGGACCCTTATAGTCACGTGTGAACAATGTAAAATTCTTTCTCTGCATTTAACCCATTCATCAAGTGAAGGAGGGGGCTGCCACCAACGAGGGGTGCCCGTCGAGCAGTGTGTGGGGATGGTACTGTGCTCAGGTATTAATATGGAGTCCCACCCCCTTAGTGCTCATATGCTGTAGACACTTTTTGGACAAGAAGTGAAAAATTATGTGTGGTTAGCAGTCAACAACTGACAGAGAAGAACAGAGAAGTTAACAGACAATGCACTTCAAATTTGGAAATCCAAAAATGGACCCTAAAAACTACTTCCCCAACCAGAAACTAGCTTATAAATGATGTGAAACTGTGGTTTTGTCCTGGCCCAAAACTGAACACAGAAAAGCAATTCACTTTATTTTCTCAGAGGCCCCTATCATAGTCTTTGGTGGAATATTTAAACTCTGTTGAAGTTTTGAAAAAGTATCATTGTGTATCAATTGGTTCTTTGGTGACACATTAGCATTTATCAGCTCATTCAGTTTTCAGCAGTTTCACAGTTCCCATCGGTGTTATCAGTAGGGCTTTAGTCTGACTTGCCTTTTGAATGGGGCACAATACAGAGCAACAATCAAAATAGCCATTTTACATACATTAGTTTTACACAGTAAAACACAGCTTGTTAAACTAAGGGATGAAGAGAAGTCATACAAAGAATTCAGGCCATTTTTGGTACCTAAAACTACAGAAAAGATATAAAATACTAGAAAGATGTATGATACGGGCATTTAAAACCTTGCAAAACCCTTAACTCAGGGGGTCAGAAGCTATTTTCGCTCGTGGGCGTAGGTCGCTGACCAGTAGTTTTATCTAGATTCCTCTTAAATCTGAGGCTTGGGTGGATCCATCTATGTAAAGACATCAGGTGCAAACCAACTGCGAGTCCGTGCTGATGCTTATTATCCCTGCCTCCTGCTGTTTAGGCACGTGTCTGTGTGTGTGGGTGTGTTTAAATTCATGTGAAAACTCCTGAGACTTTCTGCTTTTCTTCCTTTGTTCTTTGTATCTGAAAGCGTCATTGAATTGTGTTCTTATTCTCCAACTTCTTTCTGATGTACTCTGACGGAATTAGCTGATTGTGAATTTAAATTGAGCAGACAATATCAGCTGAGTAAAGCAATACTCCAGTGCGTTCTGCATCTCACTGTTGGTAATGAATAATGATTCTGTTTCTCCATACTGACTTGCAAACGCACTTATAGAACCAATGGGCTGCTGAATTCACTGAATAAATGTTTGTAAATGTTGAAACTTTCATTTATACCGATTAGTCACAAACAAAGTAACAAATGATTGATCTTAACTGGTCTTGAAAATATAAATAATATTTGAATGTTTATATAAATAATTCATACATATTTCAATAAATAATGCATTGTTATTAGTGCGCGTGTGTTAACACCGTTAACGGCAAGATTACAAACGGCGTTAACGGCGTTAAAAAATTTTATCTATGCCCACCTCTAATTGTTATATACATTCATAGCACTTACATAGCTAAAACAATACTTGATTAAATGCCAAACACTATACATATTTAATATTATCAAAATAAAACAAAAAATATAAACAAAGGAATTATGAGAAAATGATAAAATATTTTGAAAAATACATTTTAAATAGCTAGTGTTTTGGGAGAATTATGTAATTAGATTATCAAGCACATATGCAAATTTAAGATTTACATTTTTGACAGTGGACAGGCTTATAATTATACTTAATGATGTCAATAATTAAATACATACCATACTGCAGCAGCGGCAGCTCAGGTCTCTTTATTGCAAGAATAAAATTACTTGCAAGATCAAATATATGTAAATGCCTTTTAGAGGCTTCTGCAGCATTGTTGGCTTAGTGCAAACATACAGTTGGAAATCCGACAGGGCAGAACAGAAATTAGAACTGAGCATCACTGAGCCGAAGGGTTCACCAATAAGGTTCACCACTGAAAACTGACCATACACTACAGAAGTGGCAGATAGGAATTTGTATGAGGCCAGGGCATTCCCTGAATAAGCAACCAGCAGGACCCATAATGACTTACCCTCCAGAATGACCTCCTTCCCAGTCTTCTTCAGGGCCTGCACAGCCTCATCGTGTGTGGCTTCTCGCAGGTCACATCCGTTGACTGACAAAATGGCATCACCCACATAAAGAGCTTCGGTCTGGTCTGCGGCGAGTCCTTTGAAAATCTTCGAGATTAAAATGGGCATCTTATTCTCTTTGCCACCTGTAAAATAATACACATTTTACTCAGTGTGATGCATAATACACTGGCAAATTGTCATCATCTCATACAACTTACATTGGCTCCTCCTGGAGATCTACCTTCCTGCCATGTTTAGCTCCAACCTAACGTGCTGTTCTTTACCCTTAATTAATGCTCCAGCCAATCAGGGACTTCTGAAGAAGTACATTAAGGTAGATGAAGGTAGATTTCCAGGACCACTGCTATATAACATCATTTCAAACATGAACAAGTCTCCAGCATGGAAAACACATTAGGCTTAATGCAACCTATGATACTGGCAGGTCCCTTTAACTTTGATTGTTAACTCTTTTTCACATTTTTAGTCCAAATCTTCTTTAGTTCAGAACTGTAGTTGCAAGGTAAGCGTTACTCAATAATCGGCCAAATTTTATTTCTGTAAAAGTCCCTAAATCGTGTCTACAAATGTGCATGACACATAATGAAAATCTGGATGAAGTTTGGGCAGGTTGAGAGAAGTTGAGGTGATGCATTTTTATGAAAATAATTCAAGCTATTTTGATTTATAGTGTTTCTTAGCCACGATAGCCTTATACCTGTGAAACTAAATTAAGGGAAACAAATTTGAACACCAAACTTCTGTGGTAGAAATCTGTTTTCTCTTTAAGTAAGCATAGGAATGTATACATGTCTCATACCTTAAACAATTCCCTGTATTGCCCTCAACCCAGACAAATAATATGATATATCACTAATACATTATCCCATTATTGATCTCAACCACGGCATGATGTGAAAAGGAAAAGGCAGTCTAGGCATCGTCTCTGTTGTACTCTGTCTTAAACGTTTTTGCTCCAGTTCAGGGTAGTGTCAGTTGTGCAAGTGCTTGCAGTATCAGTTCTGCTATCTCAGTTCCTATTTAAAACAAGAGGAACAGTTGTTTTACACAATCAGTCGCTGTGTTTCATGCAAAAGACATAAGGTAGGTGTTTAATCTGCTTGAAAAATCAGGATATGAAATTTAGTCTGATTTATGCCAAATTTTTAATTAATGTTTTGTTAAGACCCTGAAGTTAAGATACAATAATAGAATTAACCCATCATTGTCCAACAAATCAGTTCAGTATGAAAAGGGAAAATGTCTCACAATTTGTTGGTTGAAAGTCATGACACTGAGTTATAGCTCCAGTTTAGATGAGCATGTGAACATTCCCATTTCATTGTTTTTTAAGATCAATAATTTTTATATTTGTATTCAAATCAGATATCTATGTGTTCGTTTCATTTTGTTTAAAAGCAGTGGTCCAATGTGAACAAATTCTAAAAGATACAATGAGTGTAGAAAGCCCACTTTTTAGCCATATGGTTTAATAATTTGAAACATTTCTTCAGGTTTGTGCTCATTGATGAGTAAAATGGGAAGTTTAGTGATCTTAATAGTCATCCGAACCAGCTTAAATAAAATAAATCTGAATCTGGAATTTTGTTACATGATTTGATGTTTAGATATATTAAAACTGGAGTATAATGATTTGCAAAAAAGTTTAATATCCCCTATATAGCCAGAAAACAATATCTGTTAGATAAACAATCTGCCACTGTGACATTATTATGAAGGCTACATCTCAGTACTTATAAGAAACGTAACTATACTACTTCCCATTGCAGATCTTTAAGTTTTAATTGAGTTGACTCCAAACATTCAACCCCAGGTTTGTCACTTTACCCTGTGAAAGTGAATGTTGTACTCTCATTTAAGGTATTTGGACCTTAAGGGCCATGTTTTACCTTTGAAGGTACATTCATGTAGTTTTTGCCTTGAGGAACTATATCATTTACCAGCACAATATCTTTTATTTTGGACAGTACACCAATCAAAGCAACAGATAAAAATGCTGGCGAGCCTTTAAATCTGAGATCCATTTGATGGTTCATGGCAGCTAATGTTTGGAATAGCATTAGTTTAATTGCATTTAATCTTTTTAATCCTTGTTTAGGTCAACATATCTACCTTGGAGAGACAGAACATTTATAAATGGATAATACTGAGCCTTATTTTATTTTGCTGTACATTCACTGACAATTTCAAGTCACTACAAAGAAGAAAATTTACTTCAGAAAAGCAAGTCCAGCCTTAAAAATGAACACTTACAAGCAGAGATCTTTGGACAGCAGCATGGTGCTATGCTACATCTTATATTCCTTCATAATTATCTTACCAACCTCTGGATTTTCACTGAGAAACTGTTTGGTTGAAGCCCCTTTCAATTACTCAGGTGATCTGACTATATTTTGCTACAAAATGGGCTTCCTGACTGTTCCCTCTAAGTTACCTAGCAGTGTAGTAAAATTAGTCATATCTTTCAACTACATCTCAGAAATCAAAGAGGAAGACCTGAGAAGCCTGACACGTCTGATGTATCTAAATGTTTCGAACAACCACATCTCACAGATACATGAAGGTGCCTTTCGAAACTCAGGAAATCTGGAGGAACTAAATCTTTCCCGGAACCGACTGAAAAATATATCAGGAAGTTGGCTGTGGGGTCTCCATAAAGTCTCTGTGCTGCGGCTCGACGGAAATGCAATCGAATACATTGAACCGAAGGTTTTTACAATGCTTGAGCATTTACAAGTTTTGAATCTCACCGACAACAAGCTTCAATCCATGGAGAAACTCCAGTTGGTGTTTACATTGACTACTCTACATGAACTGTACGTGGGAATGAACGACTTTGTCATCTTCAAATCTAGTAACCTGTCAACAACAGCCTTGAAAATGCTGGATCTATCTGGGAATCCATTTACAAAGTTCCAAATTACAGAAAATATTTTCCCTGCCCTTGAATACTTAGACCTCTCATACTGTGGCCATAGAGGACATCTAGACTGGATCATTCAGAATGTAACAATGCTCAAGTCAGTGACAACCCTCAAACTAGATGGAGTGCACATTTCAGGAGATACAATAGCAGCCATACTGGGAACTTTCAAAGCAAGTCTTAATAAGCTAAGGATGAATAACATTACAACAATTAAACCTGAACATCTTTTTGATGACGCATGTTCAGATGCACTAAAGGCCGTGCACTTTGGTGAGAACAACATCTCTTACCTCACCAAACACATGACCATGCCATGCTCTCTGCTGCAACAGCTGGACCTCTCCAGCAATGCCATACACCACATTTCACAGGACACTTTTACCAATTTCACACAGCTAGTATCTCTGCATTTGCAACACAATCAAATTACCTCTCTGAATGGTGCTTTTAAGGGAATTCCAGTGCTTGAACTGCTAGACTTAAGCACAAACAAAATAGAAAAATTAACATGCTCAGACTTTGATCAGCTGGTAAATCTAAAGAAGCTGTACTTGTACTCGAACAAAATTGCCTCAGTCAGCGCGTGCTTGTTCAAAGACCTCAGAAATCTACATGTCCTGAAATTGGGATCAAACAGACTCATGACTGTCACCAAGTCCTTTTCTGAGGTATTACCCAACTTGCAATATTTGCAACTAAGAAACAACAAAATAAGCACCATACATCGAGGAACATTTGGTAATTTATCCTCTCTTAAAACCTTAGATGTGGTGGACAACCAGATTTCTGAGATAGAGGAGAATGCATTCGCAGGATTAACAAACCTGACTTGGCTTTCAATTGCGTCTAACAAACTTACAGAGAACACCATAAAGAATCCAAACATATTTTCAGGATTGTTCAAGCTACAAGAACTTAATCTGTACAGCAATTATTTATCATTTGATACTCAATATTTGCAATTTCCTCCATTTGTTCATTTGAAAGCACTGAAAACATTGGCAATTAATAGCCAGGGCCACCGTGGCCTCAATTTCTTCCCTAGCAATTTACTTGAGGGTTTGAAGTCCTTAAAGGTCTTCTATGCTGGGAACCTGAACATAAGATACCTGCTTCCTAACACATTCAACTACACCCCTAACCTTTCCCATTTGGATCTCACAAGAAACATGCTGGACAACAGTTCCCTCTCTCCTAAGGTTTTTCATCCAATCCCAAAACTAACGACACTTATTCTCTCTAGAAGCCGGCTACAGTCTCTGGACTTCCTGATCAAAGCTAATCTATCTAGACTCTCAATCTTACGAGCCAGTGGAAACCAGATTTCATCAGTCAACAAGACTTTGATAAACTCAATTCCCAAGCTACAATTCTTGGACTTGCAGAACAACACTTTCCCATGTGACTGTACCAGTGCCTGGTTCATTGATTGGTCACTTAAGAACAACCTTACTCAGGTCCTCTACCTGAATCAATACATTTGTTACTATCCTTCTGCAATGAGAAAAAAGAGTTTAGTAGACTTTAACACTGAGTCTTGCACTGTGGATTATGACTTCATTTGCTTCCTCTGCAGTTCTTTGGTAGTACTCTTCACAGTTGCTGCCTCTTTCATTTACAACTTCCTGAAGTGGCATTTGGTCTACACGTATTACCTATTTTTAGCACTCCTCCATGACAGGAAAAGGAAGCAAAGGACCCAGCAGCAGCAATTTGGGTTTCAGTATGATGCTTTCATTTCCTACAATGTTCATGATGAACCCTGGGTGATGGAGGAACTTTTACCAAACCTGGAAGACAAACAGGGCTGGAGACTATGTCTGCACCACAGAGACTTCCAGCCAGGCAAGTCCATCACCGACAACATAGTTGATGGGATATACAATAGCCGCAAGACCATTTGCGTGATTACTCACAAATATTTAAGGAGCAACTGGTGTACCCAAGAGATTCAGGTGGCTAGATTCCGGCTTTTTGATGAGCGGAAAGACGTCTTGATTCTCATTTTTCTGGAGGACATTCCGACTCGTTACATTTCTCCTTATTATCAAATGAAAAAGTTGGTGAAGAAACAAACGTATCTTCGCTGGCCTAAAGCGGGAGATGACATCAGAGTGTTCTGGCAGAAAGTGAACATGGCCATGGAGACCAAAGAAACACCAGATGAAGAGAGAAGCGATCTCTTAGGGCATGATAATGGATGCTAAATAGAGACACCATTACAGTTTGAGTGCTCTGTGTACAAAGAAGAAAACCAGTACCATGTTATGATCTTCGCCAACTTCTGTTTTGTCATTTATTTTGCATGAAATGTGTAATTAATTCATAGTCTTTGGATTGTGGAAGAAATATAAGGTCATTGTGAACATGCAGTCAGCCCCATAATTAATGCCAAGCTTTGGAGAAGAAATTAGTTCAATTTCACACTGAAAAATAAGGGGTGAAAATCCAACCTTTAGCTGATGTAATTTTAGTCTTATCAAAAATGCACTGTACCATCTGGGATATTGTGCACTGAGAAGTTGTCTTAGATTCCTCTAATAAGGTATTAGAATAGGAGTCATTGTTGTTATACTGGTGAATGGAGGTTGCATAAAGTACTAAATGCAAGCATGCCAGTAATGATGATACTGAATTTTTGTTAATTTTCCACAAAAAAATACAATTATGTATTAGATTTCATCATTTTAGTTAATAATTTACTTTTTTTTTTTACTATCAATGCCTGTAAATAGCATTGAATGTACAAACATTTAATTAATGTGAAAACAATACATCTGACATTCAAATAAATAATTAATAAATACGACTGAAAAAGTAATTTTTTGTGTGGGTGGTAACAATTCTTTTCCTATAAAACAGTAAAACTAAAACAAATAAAAATACAAGTTAAAACTTAGTTAGAATCCAATACCTAATTTACCTAATCAGTAAACAAAAGTATGAATATAGAAACGTTCCCTTTGTGTATAGCCTTTTTGCCCAATAGCATATTCAATAGCATTTTGTATGTTAGTGCCAAGCTAATGATAATGCACCCATACTGGGTTTAATTTTACCTATAGAAGTTTTTATATTTGATGCTAGTAAAACATATGAGTGATCTAATCTTTCCATTTTGCAGTTTTAGAGTGAGTCCTTCATCAGGTATTTCAATGTTAGGCCTATATCTGAACACAAATGGAGGAGCTTATTAACCTGCTAGCTCTCTGTTGAGCCAGCTGTTAAACAAAACTGTGTTCCCTGTGTTTACTTTGGTTTTGGACCAATTAGTTAATACCCATGTAATTTGTTTCTGAGAACATGAAATAGTGTTTTTTTCTGCTGTAGAACTAAACAGAATGTAATTCAGCCAAGCCATACCTTGTATTACTATAGCCATATCTTGTATTATGTCTTTGGGTATTTTGAAAAGCGCTTTATAAGTGTATAAATTAAATGCTTCCACAGCAAGAAGTTGTTCATGCTAAATCAATAGTCCATAATATCAGATACCAGAAGAGTCTCTGCCTCTCAGGTGATGAGTAATGTCGGTGACAGCAGATTAGATTACATGAACTCGAACTGCTTGTCTCACCCACGAAGGATTCATGAGGGCTGAAAGAAGACTTTATGCAAATTTCTGCATCTGTTTAAAGAGTAGCATCAGATTATTCCAATAATTATTCAGTGTAATACCTTTCAGGAATGCGACACATCTCAATCTTGTTCAATCTTGTATTCAGTGCTTATTTCTCTGCTCCACTCCAAACGGCTCCCTGAAGTGCTTTTGAACTGCCTTTCAAGAGTGTGCTTTGTTGACTACTCTTCTGAAAGTGTGCTAAAAACAGATTGCCTCGACAAAAGGTAAATGGAAGTAATGGAGAGGGAAAGAATGCACTTAGTATGCATGAGACAAAATGTGTAAAATTAAAATACTGATGTTTAATCATAATTATCATTGTTGTCATTCTAGTCCACTTTGTAACATTTGTGTACAATGTTTGTTACAACCCTTCATGAATTCATGTTTTCCAGCCTTTACCTCTTAAACACTGTATTTTCTCCTTATTGTTTCTTAACTTCAGGCCTGGGAACTGCCTCTGTTTTGTTTAGTTGCCCTGTCTTCATTCATGGACACTTCTCATAACTTCATGTAAATGGGAGGAGCTAAATTGCTGTTTACTGATCATGCAGATACATGTAAATCAATTAAACAATTAATTCAAAACGAGGTGTTTTTACAGCTTGGTTTCGGTGTATGGCCTGTGTAAACTGGTAAATGGTGTGATTCTAATCTTTATCATTGTTTGTTTACAGATTATATTTTATTAAATCTTGGAAAATTGATTCCCCATGATATGGGGCCTGTATGTAAATGAACTTGAAATACTGATTACTTGACTTGAGTAAGTTGCTTAATGTGAAGACATGCTCAGTATCCATGGCTTCTTATTATTGACCAATTTCCTACATTAGATGTCCTCTCCTTCACTGTGATTTATGTGGAGCATTTCAACAAGAGAATTATGGTTGGCTCCGACCTTGAGCAGGAGTGGGGTCCAAAACGCATAGATTAACAGGCATAGATCTTCTTTAGTACATGAAGGTTATACCAGCAATATATCTTGGGAGGGACAGCATCTCTAAATCAGGAATAACGATCATTTCCAAAGAACATTATGTAGCCATTGCTATTGGTCTCAAGGGTTCCAGGGGTTTAAATGAGCATCTGGTGATGCAAAAGGTGTGGTGGAAAGGATAACATTGAGTTACACTTATAAAGCATCTTAATAGGACACAGATTTTAAAACAAAAAGACTTAAACCATGAATTTACACTAAACAGTTGGGTGCAAAATCTAAATGGCCTTGAATGCCCAGACTCTCATAGGTTTTCTTACAATTCTACAGCAAAATGAAAACACCACGGTTTTAATGCCACCTGTGTATATGTGCAAAACTGTACTTCTGTAAAACTACTCCATAGTAATATTGCAGTTTTCAAAAACCAAGAATATTTTGGAAAGCCTCCCATGATTAACAGTACAAGAGCAGGTCTACTCACTGCTCCTCTGGTAAAGCTAAGGTTTTCTGTGATACAGCTGACACATAATGATAGGATTCATGACAGATTTGGCTCATTACATTCATTCTTCTGGCCTGCCAGTTACATCCTAATGTCTGTTTCTCTGTGAGTATGTCTGTTTCACCAAGCAGGCCACCAAGTCTATTCAATGACAGGTGAAGCACAGAGGGTAAAATTAGACAATATTACTGACTTTGTTGTTACTGTAAAGAAATTCGAGACAGCCATAAAAAGTCACACCCCTACTTTTGCACCACTGCATTAGTAGACTTCAGTTCAAGTTGTGATACTGGAGATTCGGTGGTAGACGTTTCCATTATGTCTTATCAAGGTCTTACTTCATAATCCCTCAGCTCTTTGCTGAGGCTCTACCCCTTCTGCTGCTGACCTTTGACCTTTAAAGAAACAGCAACAAGTCTTCTGGCTGGGTGGTCTGCCATTGCCCCAGATACTGCTGGGTAGGGACCAATATTCTTGGTTGGAGGTCTGAAACTATGCCACTGTCCTAGATACTTGTGGAAAGTTTGGGCCCTCTGCTGGACCCCCCACCACTCAATCTTGTCTCCACTGCTATGCTAACCAGGAAAGGCTGAGGGCTCAAGAAACACGTTGCACTTACAGGCTTGCCCCAACAACATTCATCTGCATGTACGTTACAAAAACCTTACAGTCTTCAGAACTTGCTGATTGATTGTGCAGTTGCAGACTGAGACATCCTGCCTTGTCTGTCAGTCTAGCACCATGACGGAACAACAGAAAATACGATGACGTAACAGCTCCCATATGATCTCTCACCAAGAATTCATAGGAACTCTGGTGAGTGAGGGTAATTTCCTTCCACGAACCAAGCGGTTGACAGCTTTCCCTACAAGTACATTTGCGAATTTACAGCAATGAGACCCTTCTACACTTCTGCACAAAGTGTTCTGTGAGGCATTTTGACCTTTGAGGAGAATGATGGGGTCACATAAGCCATTTATACATGTAATAAGAAGGAAATGGTTGACATTTAATACACCGACAAAGAGAGAGAGAGAAAGAGAGAAAGAGAGAGAGAGAGAAGGATTGTCTGTAGTTGCTCTTGAGATTGCTATTTGCATTTACCCTTAGTATTCTATAGTTAATCATTTCTTCTAACTACATTTGATTTACACTACATAATTATTCTTATACTTAAACGTAATTACTTACACAGAATTAATAATATTTTTTTTTTACATCCTGTATCAAGAGGTTCAAATACACCTCTGATTTTTTTATGTCACTGTGCACCAACCAGTGGGAAAAAATACTATAATAATAATAATAATAATAATAATAATAATAATAAT
>JBBPDH010000104.1:19075103-19102861 GCA_037974565.1 Clupeocharax schoutedeni
ACACACACACACACACACACACACACACACACACACACACACACACACACACACACACACACACACACACAGCCACCTACATTGCTGGAGAGGAACAGATGTGTGTGCATTGTCAGTGTATGTGTGGACTGACAGGCACCAGGTGCAGCCTTTGTTTTCCTCGCCTTTGTCTCTGTGTATCTCTCTTTCTCTGCCTCTCTCTCTCTCTGCCTCTCTCTCTCTCTCTCGCTCTCTCTACCCCCCACCCCTTCTGCTGGGACACAGGTGACTGTTGGAGGCTCCAGCTGCCAGCATGCTGCCCCATTAGGTCCATATGGTAGAGATGCAGTAGTGGGGGGAGGGGATGAGGACACACACACACATGCACACCCCTAAAAAAAGTGATAGCTTAACCCTTTTGTATCCGTGGCTCCAGGCTCTGTTTTGAACCCCCCTCCATGTGGAGTTTGTGTGCATGCTGCGCGCCTGGAGGCGGTACGAGTCTTTTCACTCTTTTGTCGCGGTGTGTTTAAATGATTTTCCAGTCTGGAAGCGCTCAAGTGCTTTTAATGGAAATTCGTATATCATTTTAAACAAAGGCGGAGTGGGTCTTTTAAATAAGCTCTTTGTGAAAGTTGCGCCAATGTTAAGCTCTTTAGCCAGTGTCAGGGGGGAGTAAATATCTATACTTATTCATTCACTTATTCATGCTGATGGACTTGGTTACGCTCAGCGGTGCAGCATGCACACAGGCTCACGCTTTTATGTCCAATTGAGCTTTGATGATAGCTGGTTTGGAGACATAGCGCTGAAAAAAGCACCTGCTTTCAGTGAAGGTGTGGACAATTGTGCTTTAGGCACTTTTGTGGAACTTTGGGGGTTCTTTAATGGAACAGCACTGCAAAAAGTTCTACAAAACCAACAGAATTTTCCACTCAGCCCATTTATAGATGAGAGCCAAGAGTCGGAATTTTTGTGTCTGGAGTTTAACACTATGTGTGTTTGTGTGTATGTGTGTGTGTTGACACTCATAGAAACATATATGTATTTATGTGTGTATGTGTAATGAAATGTGTCATTCTGATGTTTTCTAGTCATTGTTGTATTTTTTGATGAGGGATTGCAGATGTACATGTGTTTTTTGTGTTTTTGAGGATACACAGGCCGTCATATATCACAGCCTAAAAGTGAGCGTGAGTGTGGTGCTTAACTTTGCAATTCATGGCCTCATGTGCAGATGTGCTTATGGGTTTGTCCTCCCCCAGAGCATGGCTGGAGCTAAACAAGCAGATTTAAATAACAAAAGACAGGTGAAAGCAGCCCTAGTGGGTTTGCATAACAAAAGTGCACACCTGCGCCCATAAAAGTGTTTCTCTGTGAACCCGAATGCGCTGGCCGTGTCCTTTGCAGCCTGTTAAAGCTTTCTAATCTCAAACATTTTCATTTCAGCTACACTCTTCACATACACACACCACACACAAAAGCTGCCCTTGTTTTACTGATATTGCCGAGAGCTGCAAAACGCAAATGATGCTCAACAACATGAATGTTTAACTCTATTGTGAGAATCCTGAAAAGCCTCAGGTGATCCAGGTGAGTTTCTGGGAGTGTTATTGAAGCCCTTTCAAATCTGGCCAACATAATTGTAGTGAAAATAATGCAAGTTAATCAAAAGTTCGCCGGTGGTTCAGGAATTGGAAGGTAGATTACAGTTGAAATGCCACGCACTATAACAAGAACATGTCATTTCGCTCATATCATCCATATCTACCTGAGTATAACTGGGTGTCTTGAAACCACAATCTTTAATTTTTATTCCAATTTATGGTAAAAAAAAAAAAAACATTAATCATTGTCTAAACACCACATTTTATTGGATTTGGGCTGATTGCTTTACATAGACGTACTCCAGAAAAGTTTCTCTACATTCCTACAACTTAAATTTTTTCCCTAGTTTTTATGATTGAGAGGTTCTTTAGAGAAGTCAAACTTATACTTGTAACTCTTTTTGCCACCTTTTATTGTTGAGTGTTACCAGTGTTGGTATGGTATTTAAATATAGAAATAATCTATTGACTGCCACATTGACTGCACAGCATTTTGAAATTGGAGGTATGGAACTTTCACTACATTGTGCATCTTTATCTGGCCCCCTCTTGCTCTCTCTCACGCACACACTAGTAAATATTCTTGAATACAACAGAGTAACAGTTGCTGCTCAGGAAAAGCCGCAGTTTCTGTGTTTGTTGTTGGTGAATCAATATTGAGCTGATCAGATAAAGCAAGACTGTGTTAACAGCAGAGTGTTTCTGCCTGTTGTTCAGCACACCTCACTGCCCTGATGGACCCATAACCCAGCTGCTCTGCGCCTGTACCTTTGTTTGTGCAAGTGTGTGTGTATGTGGATGTGTATGTGTGTGTGTTTAATACAGCGTGCTCATCTCACTGCTGCGACCTCAGGTGCACAGCACAGATGTTTCCTTCAAGGCACATTTCAGTATAAAAACAAGGAAATCCACACATTCTATAAGCAAGACAGTAGATATTAAGGTGATGTCAAATAACTATTTGAATGGGTTTGCTTGTGATGGCAAAAACACACCATTATTCTCTGTAAATGTATTTTACTGAGTTACATAGGCTTTTAATTATGAAAAACGTGTTCATAATATTATTATTTGTAATTTACCCCTGGTGTAAGTACATGTATAGAGGTTCTGGGGTGATTTTATGCAGGAGGAGAAGAAAAGTAGGTACATGTGTGTCCCACTGTGGGACATAACCAATCCACTTGGCATGCTCCCTTTCAGTCTCTCTCACTCGTTATCTCTCACTCTCACTCTCCTTCTTCCTCTCTTTCCTTCCTGCTTCCTGGGAAGAAAACAGGTGGGCATGTGGAAATTTATGCTATATCTCAGTCAGGCATGAAGATGGACAGCATTATGTGCTGCAAGACAGTTTGAAGGATTCGAAGCAGGGCTCAGGTGTGAGTGTCTTTGCTTGGGGCTGTGTGTGTGTGTGTGTGTGCATGTGTTTAAATATGTGTCACACCTGTGACTGTGGTGGTTCAGTTCACTGGGTTAAGATGATTTTATTTGGCTGTGCTCGCTTGTTGGTTACAATAGACTAGTCCCTATTGTTCACGCAGCCTCCTTCTTTTATTGCGTACCATAATTGTCTAATGAGTTATCTTTGTTCGTTTGGCCTGGAGTAAAACATATGGATGAGAAGCTGACAATTGCATTAAAAATCACTTTACTCTCCATTGCTAAGTAGACAGGGCTCTTTTAAAACCATCCTCGCTTGATCCCACTCATAGACGTGCATTCACCCCATTAGTCCCAATGAATAAACATTAAACAAAATGGCCTTTTCACCGAGAGAAAAAGCCCATCAATCTCATAAGAAGCGTTTCATGACCTCTGACAGCTCGATCCGTGCTTGTCTATTAGCCACTATTCTTAAAGTGTTTTTGGTCATCTGATATACTCGGAATGGAGCTGATAGCTCCTCTCACGGCTCTTTCTAGAACAATAGTTCCTCTAATCTACGACTGCTGAGCCTGGTGGTCCATTCAAAGGCAGAAAGTATGCGGCGAGCCCTCAATGGCTTTTGTGAAGGCTAGTTAGCGAGCGTGAAATAGCCTAGCCGCTCTTTTCTTACCAGCGGCTCAATGATGGTCCATTCTTCTCAGGGACAAAGCCTGGTTCATTTGCACCTCAGCTGTGGGGCCGCCACGGTTCTTAAGAAAGAGCAGAAGACATCTGGTGTCCACCAGCTATGGGCAAGGGGTTCTTCAAGGTCCTAGTATTTGGTTTATGCCATGGTCATGAGGTTTAAGAGTATAGAGTGAACCAGGCTTAACTTAGTCATGGTAGCATGAAACAGGTCTAACCCGGGTTTAGTTCTGGAGCATATTTCACAAAGTACAGTTTCTCCGTGATCTGATGGAGCTTTATTTATATCCGGATCGATGAAGTGTTCTTCTGCTGCCAGTGCATATTCAGCTTAGCAGGAAAGGCATTTTGGGTTTACAATGCAATTTTCTAGTTAAAGTCTAAA
Source organism: Clupeocharax schoutedeni (assembly GCA_037974565.1). NCBI lineage: Eukaryota > Metazoa > Chordata > Actinopteri > Characiformes > Alestidae > Clupeocharax > Clupeocharax schoutedeni. The sequence continues at coordinate 19,079,145 of JBBPDH010000104.1, forward strand.
TATAAAGGAGCACATTAAATAATGACTCATTCTCTTCCTCTCAGACAGTGGAGAGAAGAAGGTTCCTGCCATGCCCGGTTCTCCAGTGGATGTAAAGACTCATTCCAGACCGGCCGTGTCCGCCATGCCCCCTCTACCCTCAGTCAACCCCAGCGGGCCCCGGCCTGCTGCTTTCTCTTCTACTGCATGTGAGTGTTACAAATACACACACACACACACACACACACACACACACACACAGCATACTAAAGACCTGGCACACAGCTTTCCCGTTTCACATCTGTTGTTAAGCACAGACTTTCTCTGGAGTCCACCTGCAGGTCTTCCACAGTTTGTCAGCACATTCACATTTGCTGGGGTTTAAAGAACTTGTAGAAAGGAAGCCTCTGTAGTTTTGCTATTTAAGCACTGTTTAAATAAGGGTTATAACTTGGAAAATTTGTAATCTGACCAATTAAATTTAGGTTGTATAATCATATAAGCGATTTTCAGTGTGTTAGTGTGTCAGTTTTATTTTGGGTATGTATTTTACTAAAGATTAAGTGATCACTTTTGTTTCTTCTGCAGTGACCAATGGGATGAACCATTCCCCGCCCACTCTCAACGCTGTCCCCTCTCCACCTCAGCGCTACAGCAATGGACCATCTTCTTCCTCCTCCTCCTCACTGGCCAATCAGCAGCTTCCGGCCACATGCGGTGCCAGGCAACTTAGTAAACTGAAGCGTTTTCTCACCACGTTGCAACAGTTCGGCAATGACATCTCCCCTGAGATTGGAGAGAGTGTGCGGAGCTTGGTCCTGGCCCTAGTGGTATGTTTGTGTGGGTGCAAACGAGATTATTCTATTCGTGAAACTTTAGGAGAAGTACTTCAGCTGATTGCTCTTTCATTTTCCTTCCCACAGAATTCCACAGTCACTATCGAGGAGTTCCATTCCAGACTTCAGGAGGCCACAAATTTCCCTTTGAGGCCCTTTGTCATTCCGTTCTTAAAGGTAAAGGTCTACCAGTGCTTCATTTTCAGTCGTTTTCCTCCCTGCTCATATTTGTTCTGTAATTTGGTTTCTTTTGTATGCATTCAGTTTTTTGAATGCATCTGTACTCTACGTCTTTCATGCTCCTTTTCTCACACTCTATAATTTGAATCATACAGTCTTGACTGTCATAACTCTGGGGTGCTGCCTGTTGACAGTGGAAAAGCGTGCAGCATCCCTGTCCAAATCTGAATAATATTGTTTGAAGCCATCTGTCTCCACTCTGCTTGGTGTCCTCCATATCTCAGCATGACTAAAGATAAAACCTTGTGAAAACTGTCAGCAGTGGCCCTGAGTGAGTCCTTGAGAACAAATGCTCAATTCTGTGGATGAAAATGAAACTCGAGGAGTCACCGATGCTTTTGTAGCATTTGTCAAGCGACATTTTTTATCAGCAGGATGAAACTAGGCAACTGGGAGCGATTTGAGAATAATGGCTTTTTCCCAAGGGAAAATCAAAGAGGACTTTAGTTCCAGAACTGTACTTAACGCTTCCTCAAGTGGAATGGGGATGTTTGGACACCGTGCCTCCTCCCAATTTCCTTTCATGGCTGGCTTCGTTATAGTTACAGATTGAGCTCCAGCCTAAGATACCACATGGTAGGTGAGGTTTCTGGTGAAGTTCTGTTGGTCTAAGAAAGACAAAGCGAGAATGAGATCCCATCTTATGTTTTTTATTTATATCCATGTGTTCCAGAAACTCCTGTCCTCCCCCAACACGCTACTCAAAGACATATCCAGAGCATTCGGAAGTGTGAAACACAGCTATAAAGCTTTCCAGCTCCGTTTATGGGGCCTGTGCGACATATGGACTCCAGCTTAGATTAACACAGGCGTCCAGAGCATTGGCCCGCCCTGGAAAAAATCCTGCTTAAATGACAGGCAGCATGTGTAGTGGCAGGAGAGGAAGTGGAGGGTGATTATGCACAGTACGGTCTTAATTAAAGGCAAAAAAGAAGCAAGAAAATACATCTAGAAAGTTTAACTGACTTAAGGCTTGTTTGCAAGGCTGGGTTAAGGTCAGGTCGGGGTTAAATCCACCTTAAACTTCAACCCCCAAATGCCTAGCGTTATCGCTGTTGTTTTGAATGTAGTCACATAATATATTTCCTAGTTAATGAATTACATTTACATGTAATTTGTGTATAAAACAAAGTACAACATGTATAGTGTTCACTCATCAAAGCTAGCGTGCAAGCTGCCTTATGTTGAGACCTCTTTTGCAAGCGAGTTAGACTCTTCAGCAGCCATGATTCGTTAAAATTGTAGTGTTCACTGGAACCAACCAATTAATGGAACCAAAAACAGTGATGTCATGCATGCCATGTTTACACGGTGACACTGAAGGAATTTAGGCATTTTGGAATCAGCTTTAGCACCTTTGATTACATTGACTAATAGTGGTGCAACGGATCACTGTTGATCCATGATCCGAACCGATCCCTCTCCACGGTTCAGCACACATGTGATCCGAAGATCCGAAAGAAAAATAAAAGCTCCGCTGAATGGTGCGCGTAGTCAGTCTGTCAATCTATAGTCATGGCCAGCGGCGTTTTTTTCAGGCGCGTCCGCCCCGCGTTGAAAACCATGTAGCAGAGTTACAGCAAGGGGTTTTCGTTGGAGGAAATGGAGAGCGCGGCTGATGGTTGCTTAGCAACAACAGACACTTCCGAAGAAGGAGAAGGAGAAAGCGACGCGCCACGGGTTTTTAGGCATCTTCGTCTTCGTCTTAGGCATCACGTCTGTTTTGCTTTCTTTCTTTCTTTCTTTTTTTGATTATGTGGACAGTTTTATTTTATTCTCCATATTCAAAGTAAGAAGTAATAATACCTTAAACTGCATTTTAAAGTTTTTGATTGTGTCCACATTAAAGGATATAATTATATAATTATAATTATGCCCTTAATTGTCGTTATATAATTGTGTGGAATGTTTAAATGGGCAAAAATACTTAAATAAATGAAAAGTTTAATTTGTCTCGTCTTTTTTTTTCTGATCCGAAAAGTGATCTGATCCGTGACTTAAAACCATGATCCGATCTGAACCGTGATTTTTTTGATCCGTTTCACCACTATTGACTAGTCATGGCAGCCTTACAACATTTTTTTATCTATTCCTGTAGAGATACATGCAATGAATTATAAGACTTTTTTTTTAAGAAAAATTTAGAAGACATGTGTAAGTTCATTTTGTGACCACTGGTTCCTATCAACACCACTGTAACGAAATCTGAGCTTGTAAGTTTCTTGACAATGCACCTCAAACCTGTTCAAAGACTCCCGACATCTTAGTGATTAAAGTATGCAGAAATTTTGAAATTCTTTTCACCACATTGTGAGAACTGTAACATGTAAGGGTTGCTTGTTAGGGTAACTGGTAGAGGTTAAACCTGGATTAACTTGAATTAATACTGATATTTGGTTCTCGAATGTACAGTAGTTTCTGTTTTTACTTAGCAAAAAGACACATCAGTGCTGACAGAAACCAGCTCCTCAGCAATCAGCATGTCTGTTCTCATAACTTGGTCCACATACCACTCCAGCGCGAAGAATGTTTGGGTCTGTTTCGTCTCATCCTGACAACTTTGGGATGCTTTTCTCCTCCCCTCCTCTCTGGCGTTTTCACGTGGCAGATTTAGTGTGTATTTTGTCTGGAGCCGTCAGTGCCAACAGCGGTCTGGAGGGGAGTGTAATGCGAGTGGAGCGTTTTGTAACGCTCAGCAGACCCCCCATCAATCAAAGGCTGCATCCAGACGCCACAGGCCCAGACACGGAGGCTGCTTTGAGGTTTTCTCAGAGCAGAGATTGATCTTGAGTCCTGATTCAAGACCAGCGTGTTTTGTGTGTGTGTGTTTTTGTGTAGAGTGGCTAATCCGAACCATCATGGGGAGGGAAAAGTGCAAAACTGATTGCAGATCCAGAGAAACTTCAGCCAAGTCTGAAATCTCTGATTTGGGCATCTGAAAGAGTCAAAAACTGGAAGCTTTATGAAGACAGTTCAGAAGCATCTTTGTCTGATGTTTTCAAATTGATAATTTGGTGAAACACTAACATTTCAGTTAGGCTTCATGATCTTATTCAGGTTTTCTGTGTTTTGTTTTGCAGGCGAATTTGCCTTTGCTGCAGAGGGAGCTATTACACTGCGCGCGAGCGGCTAAGCAGACTCCAGCACAGTATCTGTCCCAACACGAGCACCTGCTGCTAAGTACGGCTGCCCCCTCGCCTGCAGACTCCTCCGAGCTGCTGCTGGAGCCCAGCGACAACGGCAAAAGACACAGCCCTAACAGGTAGACATGGCTTATTGTCATCAACAGTGCTTTAGAGCAGTTATTCAGAACTGGCAGATTTACTCAGAACTTGTAAGATGTGGAACAGTCCAGACTACTCAGACTACTCATTTAGGGCAGCCAGTCAGAACGGAGACAATATGCACATTTGTATGAAAGGCAGAGTAATAGTCTGATTAATTCTACGAGATCAAGAGTTTAGAAAATGAGAAATCAAAAAACACTATTTCACTACAGTGTTGCACTTGTTTATCTCGGTATGTGATCTTGAATCTTAATTTTCAGATCACATTACATTAAATACATTAAAGTTTAGTATAAAGCTTAGCTTCCAATAGACTTATTTGTCACGTTTCATGTGATGATGTAATTGTACACTAATAAAGAGTCTTGAATCAGATATATAAAATGTGTATAGGTAGTGAGCTTACCTGACAGTGTATGTGTTGGATCATCATTCCCCTTCATTGTTTCTTTTCTCCAATCAGAGGCAAAGAAAATGGCTTTCATGAGCGACCTCCTGCCCCACTGGAGCCTCCAGCCAAGCGGATCTGCACCATCAGCCCGGCCCCCAGGCACAGCCCGGCCCATCCCCTGCCTCTTCCGGCCCAGCTTCACCCAACACCACCCCCTCTGCAGCACTATGCCCTGGATGACATCAGCACGCCTCACCTTTACCGAGAGCCGCATCGCATACTGGAGCTGCGAGAACTGAAGGATAGACCACGGCTGCCAGGTAAACACTGTAGACACTGGCATTCCGTTTACAGCAGTAGCCCCATGGCCAACCTAAGCCAAACTAGTCCCTAAAGTTTAGAAATGCAATGAGATGAAGTAGGTGGTTAATGTGACTTGACTTTGCCAAATGGATGAATGGAAGGAATGGATTTGGCTTGCTGTTCATGATGGATGGTGGAGTTTACAGAGTAAACCCCCCTCATTCACCGTAACTGCAGCGGCAGAGAGGAGAGTAAAACGGTGGGTTGTTTAAGTGGGGTGACACAGGCGAGAGCTAAATCATGCCTTTATACGTTCAGTGTTGAGTGCTGAGCTCCAGCCAGTTCCATCTGCACTGCACTCGACCTTCACTAGAGTCATCTGAGAGCTTTTGAACTCTAATAGGACTAGAAACATCTAAGCGCTGATGGTGGCCTGTGTGTGTGTGTGTGTGTGTGTGTGTGTGTACACGTGCATGTGTGTTGTTAGAGCTCTATATCCAAGCCTCACTTTGTTTAGAAGTGGCCTACTCTGCTCAGCCGGAGCGGCTCCCTGAAAGAATGTGTGTGTGTGTGTGTGTGTGTGTGTGTGTGAGTGCACTCTGGGGTGAGGAGCATATTCTGACAGCTGAGTTCCAGATGTGGTTTGTGTCTGTTGTGGTGCTTTTTCAGTCTGGTTTTCATCAGAAGATCTCCCTCTGTCTCTCTCTCGCTCTCTCACACACTTTCTTTCTCTCTATCTCTCTCTTTCTCTCTCCCTCCCTTTCCCCTACTTGCTTCCTTTCTCTATCCCTCTTTCTTTCTTTCCCTCTCTCTCCCCCCTCTCTCTCGCTCTCTCTCTCTCTATCTTCTCTCTCTACCATTTAGCTTCAGTAGTGTTTCTGAAGGTTTTTTGTGCAGTCAGGTGAGCAGTGTATAGTGTATAGTGTGGTGTGATATAATGTCTGAACTGTGAATTATGTGTTTGTGTGATCAGGCAGTAACGGCGGCTACCATGAGGAGCCAGTGGACCACAGACTGACGGAGAGAGAGTGGGCTGATGAGTGGAGACACCTGGATCATGTAAAAACTACTTAGCAGTTCATTATACACACTAAGATCTTCTGGCTACACTTTGATCAGACATTCAGTAAGATCTTACCATAAAAATAAATCTCTCTGTTCATGAACTGCAGGTTAGGTGGTGTCCAAACATGTACATGAAACATATGCAGAGTATATACTCCAGTTCTTGAGATTAATATTGAGATTAATTTTAGAAGACTGACAACAATAGACAAAGAGAGCTTTGTTGTGATCTGTTACTACCCAAGCTCTCTTGTTACTTTTTACATTTTTTACATATTTTAGTCCAGCCTAAATAAATTGGAACATATTCATACTGGGCCTACACTGTCATTCCTTACTCTTTTAACTGCATGGTTTATTCATATTCTACATATATTATAATAAATATGTTCCATTTAATGTAATAGAATGTGGTACCCTGGATGTATTTTACATAAATTAGTTAATAGAAGTTAACGATTAAGAGTTACTAAAGAATCATCACTTTTTACATTCTTATTGATCAGTAATCTGGTTCTAGTTTGTTCAAAAGTAATGTGTGTTGGTTCCAGGTGCTGAACTGCATCGTGGACATGGTGGAGAAAACGAGGCGTTCAGTCAGTGTCCTGCGCCGCTGTCAGGAATCAGATCGCGAGGAGCTGAATTACTGGAGGCGACGCTCCAACCAGCAGGACGGCCCACGCAAGAGCACAGCAGCTCCTGGGACAGCGCCTTTCTCCAAAACACACAGCCCTCTGTCTGTTGAGGGACACGGCTCCGGTGAGTCTGTTGGCTCATTGTCTGACTCTAGAGGGTAATTTTGGTTTGGAGTCACTTTCATCAACAACATAGCATTGCTATAAACAAAAAAAATCATAAATAGATGAATGAATAAGATGAAATTGCAAATATCCTATTGGAAACTTCTTGTTATATTATTGTTACTTTTTGCAAACAGCTTAACATAATAAATAAAACATTTTAAAAACGTGTGTGAATAGAGAAAAAACTCAGCAGCAGGTTAAACGCAGTGAAACAGTGGGCCACCACGAGCGGGGGGCACCCGGGGAGCCGTGGATGGCGATAGTACCTTGCTGAAGGGAACCTCAGTAGTGTCACTAGCAGTCCAGGGATTCAAACTCACTACCTTCTGCTTGCAGGGGCAGCTCCCTAACCACTAGGCCACTTACATATATAAATACAAGTTATTATTGTGTTTATAAATACAAAACAGACATGACAAGAGATTCCACTTGAGTGAGATGGTCCATTGTTCTGTTTGTCCGTTGTTGTTTTTGTGGTCACTGAGTTCAATGCAGTAAACGCCCCCTTGGGGTGATCTGTGGTTCTACCAGTGCCTGGCAGCTCTGACTAATGACCACAAGGGGGTGGGGATGTGTGTGCGTGTGTGTGTGCGCGTGCGCCTGCCTGCCTGCTGAGTGAGCAGGTGCTGCACGTTCGTGTCCAGGCTGCTACAGTAGGAGTGTGTGTTGTTTGAGGGCACAGTTCTGGCTCTCACTCACTACTGCCATCTGTGACCAACTCCTGCCCAAAACCAAGTCTTCTTCTTCACTGCTGATCACTGCTGACCCTGCCGTCTTCCTTTTTCCTCCTCTCTCCCTCTCTCCCTCTCTCTCTCTCTCACTCTCTCTCTCTCTCTGTTCAGCAGTTCAACCACACATTATAAGCATCAATATTATATTTTGCCAAAACTGTGAAGAAGAAATAGAAAACAGAATTACTGTGTTCAGTTAATGTTAACAAAACTAAGTTGAATAATGAAAACAAACCGTGTAAATATCTTTATCAATCAATAAAGTAAAAATATCAAACTGAACAAATGAATTATTGAATTAATAATGCCACATGAATTCTCTCTCTCTCTCTCTCTCTCTCTCTCTCTCTCTCTCTCTGTCTCCCCCACATTGGCGTGTGGTGTTAATGTTCTCTCTCTCTGTGTGTTTCAGATCCCCAGCGGGAGCTCTCTCTGCGTGCTGCTCCTGGATATGTGCCTGATGAGATCTGGAGGAAAGCTGGTAAGGGCGGCAACCCAGATGCACCCTGGGAAACCTGTTTACTACCCCCCCACCCAACACCTGTTCCTCACTTTCAATATTACATCTCTATAAGCATGTCTTTTTCTGGGTGCTTTATGCATTTCCTTTGGTGCCACTGCTTGGTTTCTCGTGTAGAACTCCAAGGCTGAAAGAAATAAATATAATTGGTTTGTGTTCAGTATGCAGTATGAAGCCCCATTCCACAAGAGTGATATTGGGCCTAGGTTTCAACACGTCTGCTCATTCACACATGTATCTTAGTGTTTACTACCGTTGTGAAAATAATACGGCTGGGCACTTTAACTCGTTATCATATCATATCATATCATTATTTGCAGACAATTATTTTGTCACGTGTTTTTTAAAAATCTTTTTTTCTTTTGAAAGTTTGGTGTTTTTTGGGCTTGTGAGGCTCGCAGTTCTATGTCTCTGTTGGTTTTTGCAGGGGTCAGATGTGGAATACTTTTACCATTACTTTTGTCCACATTATATGGGACGCCTGACCATTACACCAACAGGGACTTTAATGACACCATTTAGATACATCTTTCATATGGAGCTTTTTCCGCCTTGCAGCTGCTATAACTTGTTTTTCTATAACAAACTTTATAAAACATGAATATAGCAGGGCTAAACAGCTTTGTTTTTTTAATATTTGATTTGATTACGTTAATGTTTTCGAGAAAATATTTGTGTGACTGTATTAAAGGGAGAACTGCTGATAAAAGCTCAATTTTTTTAGTTTGTAAACCAAATGTTATTGCACTTTTGTTCATATAGCAGTACTTTTAAAATAAGTGTGCAATAAACTATTTTACAATGAATTATATAATTTTATAACAATATAACAATGCGATTCACTGCGATGACACATTTTAATCATTGCCCAGCATTAGAAAGTAAGTTAATTAGACTTGGTTCAGACCCTTTCCCCTTGTATGACCTCTGTAGAGGAAGCAGTGAATGAGGTGAAGCGGCAGGCGATGGATGAGGTGCAGAAGGCTGTGGCAGAGGCAGAGCAGAAGGCGTTTGAGATGATTACTGCAGAGAGGGCCAAGATGGAGAAAACTCTTGCAGAGGCCAAAAGAAAAGCCACAGAGGACGCCATTCAGGTCATCAACGAACAGGAGGACTCCAGTGAGGTAAGTCTGTCCATCCGTCAGCCTGCATACCTGTCTTCTGTGGCTCGCTTCATTTCCATTGGTTTGTCTATTTTTCACTACAGTATGTACTGTAATATGTACAATGTGTACTTATGTACAATACAAAGGCTACAGAAAACGATATACAATACTGTGCAAAAGTCTTAGGCATCTGAGAAAATGTTAAGTAAGTATTTGTAAGGCTTGGCCTTGGATCGGAGTTAGAGTCACAGATAACCCTCTCCGGGGTTTCACAAAAGCCCTTAATTAGAAGATCAGGATCGTCTGAGTTGTAGGCCTAGGAGTACATATAGACCAAAGATACAATCCTTCTGTGCAAAGTATATGAGCCCTCCCTAATGATTGAGCGGTTCTCATTCAGTGGTTCTCTGTTGTGTTTTCTATGACGCTGTTCTGGATTTTGGATTTCTCTTTTGCCTTGTGATGGATTTACTGGATTTTAGAATCTCTTTGCTACGTTTTGGATATTGCTTCTTGCTTTTGCCAACTTTGTTATTCATTCAAGTTCAGTTTCATTGTACTCTGCGATCTTATGTGATTTTTTTTCTAAAATTGTGGGAATTTTATAAATCCATACAATGACTGGAGATATAGAGCAGAAATCTGGAATCAAACCTGTCTTCTTCGAACTTCTTAGGGAAAAAAGAAATCCTGATACTTTTCCGTGCTTTCTTGTTTATGTGCATGTATTCCAATGTTCACTTGTAATTTTGCTGGCACAATGAAACCCACAGCTGGTATAAATGGCTTCAAACAATTTGCAGTGGTGCCTAAGACTTTGGCACAGCACTGTATAAAGCAGTTTATTTGAGAAATTGGCATCTCTTTGACAAACATTAGAATACATACAATGAAATAAACAATGCTTTGTCATTTGATAGCTTAACCATTTCAAACCTTCTACATAAAGCGGTCGTTCTTCAGTGCTTAAGACTTTTCACAGTGTTCAAAGTATATGCATTACACACTCAATTTCTATATAGACAACTGATTATTTGTGACAGCATTTGTCAAGGCTAGAAAAAAGGCCGGATTTGATTTGGTGGTTTTTAATGTGAGTGCTCATCTGCACTCAATCCCTTCAGATGTTTAAACCACAGGCGAAATTGTTTTAATATGTGCTTTCCAAACAGTTGTTTAAAAAAACTGTCCGATTGTGTTTAGTAAGTAAAACCTGATCATCATATCAAGAGGGAGACTTTGAAGTTAAACAGTATACACAATGTGTTGGGATACATCTGTTTTATATTACTAAAATAGTCCCAGAATGCAAACTTTGAAGCAGTATTGAGTTGATGTTGTTCAAAGTTGTTATAAACTGAATAGTCTGTTGCTGAATTTGCACTGTTCTTGCTTGTTGTACTGGTCATGGATTTAACATGAGAATATAAACAGTGTTAAACAGGGATCTGACATTGAAAACTTAGTATTTACAAAATATGAAACATCTGAATTAGATTTTTAGGCATTACACAATCACTGTATTCCTGCAACATACATAGAGTGGAAGGGAAATACAGTGCTTAGAGATGTACTAAAGGACTTTTAGTCCTGCATGGCACATGCTGCATGCATCGAGCCCCCAATCTGCTGAGAGTGACTGCATTAGCCACTGTGCTTGTGCTGCCCCCTGTCCTCCTGTGCTGTAACTCTACCAGCTTGTGATGACAAAAGATTTAAAAACTTTGCTTATTTGATTGATCTGTTCCTTTCTAAATATTTCCAAATGATATTAGAACAAGTACACAATGTAGAATTATGTAGGGTCAGACCTGTTTTGGCAGCTACACAGTATTAGGCAGCTGGTATTGCAATGGCTGATTCATGTATAGTCCTAATATCCATGTTGAAACTATCTGGGTTTGCAGGTATTTTTTCCCCCTAACTGAGATCTAACAGAAAGCAGTGGTTCGACAATGGTTATGTCATGCTGATCATTTCCCCCTCGTCTCTCCTCAGTGTTGCTGGAACTGTGGACGGAAGGCCAGTGAAACCTGCAGTGGCTGTAATGCTGCTCGTTACTGCGGCTCCTTCTGCCAGCACAAAGACTGGGAGCGGCACCACCTCATTTGTAGCCCTGGCCTGCAAGCCCAGCCCAAACCAGCCCAAACTGGACTGGGCAACCGCGTCCTGCCCAAAGCCCCAGAGAGCCCAAGCCAGGAGAAAACATCCAGTACCTCCAGAGCATCTACCCCTCCAACTCCTGCATCCGCCTCTGCCTCCACCCCCGACACCAACACACACTAGAGCACATTGATCCACACATATCAGACGTTACAGTGTCTACGGACCTCTGAGCACCACACACACACACACACACACACAAGGAAACAAACTCTTCAAAGCTATTGGACTCATCAGCAGGAGGTGGAATATGATGTCTCATCCCACGCAAGATGTGAATGAACTGGCAAGGAAATGCACAGGAGCCTCAGCCATGAGATGAAATGGCTCTGCCACAAAAACAGCTGGGATCATCAAACACATTTTCCTTTATGAGAATGAAAAAGACTTTATGTTTGTATTTCTGTGTTAATTATTCGAATTTTGTGTTCTCCAGTTAAAGAACAGGGGGAAGCTTCTTATGAGACTTTGTCTGGTGACGACAGTCTGTCGTTTTTTTCTTGTGTACTGGTGTCACTCCTCCACACACACACACACACACACACACACACACACACACTAGTTACCGTCAGTCATTCTTCATGAGTGTGTGAATGTGTGCATGTGTGTGTGTATGTACACATATGCGTATGTTTCCGCTGCATGTGTTTAGGATCTATTCAGTGTCTGTACATTGTCAGAGCAATATAGAGGAGCAGAGGATGCCACGTGTCACCAAAGTTACGATCCAGAAAGCTTGTGTTTGTATATTTTGATTCACTATCCAAGTAATGCAGAATGAGGGTCTAATTTTGCTGCCGAGCAAACAAAACAGGACAATGGCACGACAACGAACTTTGCATGGATTTGTTTCTCCGTGTTGAGCATGGCCAGTACTGGTCTAGTACTAGATGGGCCGGTCTACACCTGGGGGTTTAGCTGTTTTGAACAGTGTATAAACTCCAAACGAAGCAATGTGAATACAGAACTGGTACAAAGACTTCACGGGTCATTCCCTGCTCAGTCCCTGGGGTTTAATACCACAAACGCCAGATCTTGGAGCCTCTGCATTAGAAGATTACAAAATCAGGTCAAGGATACTGTTTGGTAGATTTTATATGGGGAATATACCCCAGTTACAAAGGAAAACAGCCAAACAAATTTGCTAAACACTCTCAAAGTTCCATAATGGTTGTTGGCTCATATGTAAGGTTTTATGAAAAAACATTTTAATTGGTATCGGGACTTGTAGCTTTTACATTATTATTATGGATGTTTGTTAAACATTGAAAAGCTTTCTTGTTCTTTAAGGAGTGAAGGACTGTTCCTCAGATTTGGACAATTTTAAACTTGTCATATTTTAAACTTGTAGCGTTACAATGTCAAGAAATCAACAGAAGAATTCCTGTTTCTTTATCAAAATTGACCAAATTTTATATAACTAGGCCTGTGCCCAGTGTCTATTAAACACGTGTGCTTTTGTAGCAGGTAGATATCATACATGTATGGTTTAGGACATATTAGGACAGTGTTAGGTTTCAGACTTCAGATAACACCAGTTCAGCTCTCGAACAGCTTCAGGTAAAACTCAGACAAAGAGCACCAGGTTATGCAACCATTGATGTCACAGCCCTTGAACGGCAACGTTTATATGAACTTTCACAAAACTGATTGGTGTTTAGGCTAAAATATAAATGGCAATGCCCTGCAAACACAACTTTCCTGAACTGCACTACTGTTGTGTCTATATGACAAAGATTAAGCTTCAAATCACACTATCATTGTGCAACCAAGAGAATACATGTAGGAATGGATCAGGCAAATAAAAATACATTTATTTATGTTCTGTGGTTGTTTCCAACAGAGATTGTAAAATAAGAGAATTCTGAGGCTTCTATACAGTGTATAACTCTCAAAATTACTTGATATTTAATTCCCAAACAAGGATCAAGCCTAGTCTTGCAACACTCAGTAGGACTGGAGTCTTTCACTGTCTGAGAACAGACCTATACTTTTAGTTAAATTTTAAATAGTAGCCTTTTCATTTCTTACATTTAGAGATTTGGAGATTTGGTCTAAAGCTAATGAACATTATAGAATCAAGTTTGACCTAAATCTGTCAAGAATCTCACACTTAGGCTGTCAGAAAACACTACGATTATCAACATATATTTAATTTTGCTGCTATTTTCTTATGCAGTGGCTCCAAGATATTGTGATGGGTGTCAGAATTTTTCCTCAGGTGATTCGACTTGGTGCAAATAAAAATACAAACTGCATAGTATCATAGATTCTACATAAAGAACAGGATGTAAAATGTATTCAGTGCCAGGTTTAGGTACGGCTCTGTGAAATAATGTTCCGTTTTCTGGTATTGCCTGTAGGTGTCGCAACTCAAAGTATCTAAATCTCAGGAGCATATTGTATGTATATAGGTTTATTTCCTCATCACATTTAGAGAGGTTAAAGTTTAAACTTTTTTTTTCACATTTATATCTCTCATCAACTACCTTCCTTTCACGTGATATGTACCAGAATGAATTCCATTATTTTTTCATTATGAAAAGACTTATCTGTAAAAAAAATATGATTATGAGCAAAAGAAATCTGTATTTTGTGAGCCACACTTCATTTTGTTTTCTCACGAGACACAAAGATAATCATGGTATGTAGACAACAAGAAATAAAGAAATAAACCCACCTGATTTCGATTTCCTATCGTTTAGGAGTAAGAAGGAAAAAAGACAAAATCTTAATATTTAATGTTAAAGTACTTTTGGATGACTTCTATAGGTTCATTCAGTATGAAATAATCACACAATGTTAAAGGCAGCTATCCATATTCAGACAGTTAACCAATAGGGAACAGTGGGGCCAATGCTAAAAGTATTAATCACGTCTCACTTTCTGTCTGTCTAATGGATGAAATTTGTTTTGGAGAATGTTATCTAACTAGCAAAGATTACTGGATGAGGGGAAACTGGGTCTATTTTTTGGGGCTTGGGCTTGGTCCCCTTAATTCCACGTTAATGTTAATGCTATAGCATACAAAGACATTTTAGACAGTTACATGCTTTTAACTTAATGTCCACAAATCAGGGAAGGCCCTCTCCTGTTCTAGCAACACTGTGCCGCATTTGCAAAATTTGTCCAACAAATAGCACCAGTCCATGTAGCCATAGATACCACAGCCTTTAGACAGTGAAGTTCATTAGAATTTTCCTGAACTACACTATTATTGTGTCTATTTAACAAAAAATTAAGCTTCAACTCACGCCATCATTGGATTCAGCAGATTCAGCGTTAGCCAGAGAATACAGGTAGGAATGGGTCATGCAAAAAAGAAATTACTTTAAAGTTTACCAAATATGGAGGACTCTGGGGCTTTTGTAAAATCCTTCACCTCAAATTAAAATTACTTGGTGTTTTTTCTCCAAACACATTCTGAACAACGCAGCATTCTGAATGGTGACTCTCCACTGAAAGGAAAATACAGTCACTGCCTGGCAACCAACCTATTATTATTGTTAAATAAAAACAGTAGCTTTTAAATGACTGAAAAACCCTGACCTCAAACCAATTGGACATCTTTCTAGTCCAGGTGTTCTAGTACAATATCAGTGCCTGACCTCTCTAATGCTTGGACTGGGTGGTCTTAAATTCCCCCAGACACTTCAAAATCTGTCAGGAAGCCTTCCCAGAAGAGCACAGGCTGTCATAGCCACAAAATGGGTGGGCAACTCCAGATTAATGTCCATGGTTTTGGAATGGGGTGTCCATGATTGTGTATTGATCATGTTTACACATGCATTTATAAAAATAAAAAGGTATTCATCAAAACAAACAGGATTAATTAAAGGCATCTGTATCGAAGGTGGCAAATTTACAAGAACAAAGTACAAAAATAAAAATCTGCATAATAACATAATATTCAATAATATTTTTGTCCCTCTGTATTCTGAGCTGCGTTTCCTAACCAGGTTGTAGGAGGTGCTGGAGTCTGTCCCAGCACTCATCAGGTGAAAGATGGAGAAACACCCTGAACAGGTTGCCAGTTCATCGAGACACACACACACACACACACACACACGTCCTTCTTGGAGGATACAGAATATGAACTTCTCTCATTGTTTTCAGTTGGAGTTTGCATTAGTTGTGACACTGTTTTATGACTCACTATGGTGCTGTATTAAATACTCACATCCATACATATCATGATGATGATGCTGATGGTGATGCTAATCATCATAATCATTATCAAAATGTAAAAAATGAATTCTATTGGTTAATATTATTTATATTGGTAATTATATTATTAATTTATAATATAAATGAATAATATTATAATTCATATAATAAATTAAGTTTGGATCCGACAGATGCAGTGATTTACTAAAATGAACATAATTACATTAATCTAGAAACATCATTAAAAGGCAGGATTTCATAAAAAGCCACTTTTATCCTCAAAATACAGAAAACATCAAAGACGTTTCAACTTCTTTTAATGCTGTTCTACAAAAGATACTTTTGGCTCTTTATTCTATAAAACTCCTTGAAACGAAACGTCAAATGAATGGTATAATTCATAACTCAAGCTATCTCATACAAACCACAGTAAGCACCCACAGGGCTTTAAATGTGGTGAGAGGCTGCAGGTGCAGCTGGCGATAAGTGCCAATAACTTGTATATCAATTTTGACCACCAGGTGGCAGCAAAGCTCTTTACTGATATCTGGTCATTGAGAACACACTGCCCTTTAATCTGACCTTCTCCTTCAGGGTGGAGGTGGGTAGAGCGGTCTACACCTATAGCTGCCCTTTAATCGGACCTTTTCTTTAGGGTGGAGGTGGTGATATGGTTCTAAATCTATGGCTAAGCAAGGTATTGTTATTTTTATGACATAATGGCTCAAGAAAAAGTAAATGTTCAAAAGAAGCAGCTCTTATGTGCTCGCTAGGGTTAATTGGATGGCCTAGTGGTTAAGGCATCCGCCCTGCGACCAGAAAGTCCGGGTTCGATCCCCAAGGCTGCTAGGCACCACTGAGGTACCCTGAGCAAGATACAGTCCCCGCGCACTGCTCCCTGCTTCACTTGGTGAATGGGTTAAATGCAGAGGTTGAATTTTGTGCTGTGGTGTGTTCACATATGACAAAATGGTCACTTTCACTTTCAATTAGAAATGCAGTAGTGCATCTTCATGGTAGGTTTGAATTCCAGGACTGCTAGTGACTGCTGCTTCACTTGGTGAATGGGTGAAATGCAGTGAACTGTTTCTGTGGTGTGTTAATGTATGACAAATGGCCATTTACAGGAAAGCAGTCACAAAAAACTAGTACGAGACATTCCATGTTGTATCTGTATATATCTTACCATGTATGTTGTACTTCCAGTGGTAGAAGTGGACTAGCTCATAAGAACATAAGGTACAAATGATTAAAATATTAATTGTTGCTAATTATTCACAGCCCCTGCCTTCATCGCTTAAGCCCTTAGACATTCAATGAGTCTTCTAGTAAAGTGAAAGACTTTGCAAATGTGGTCTGTGCATGAGCTACTGAAGTCATTTTTATCATGAGCAGCCATCTCAGCAGTGATGTATCTAGAACTTCCTGAAGGTAATGGAGATGATTTTACTTCCATAATTGGACTAGCTGATTCCACTGTTCCACTTCCATTTCATACCAATTGTTCATTTGACATGTTGGGACTTCAACTAAGCATCTGAAGCTCTGAGGAAGGAGAGAGCTTCCTCAGCTAAACTACCACTCAATAGGTTTTGCACACCACAGCTTTTTACCACTTATCTGTTTATGTTATAAACTGCCGATTTCAATCTTGTTAAGCTCTGGAAAGGTATTAAGTAACAATTATAATGTAAAGTAAAATGGACCCTTATAGTCACGCGTGAACAATTTCCTCCGGGATAAATAAAGTTCTCTGATTCTGATTCTGATGAACACACCACAGCACACAGTGTGAACAGTATGAAATTCTTTCTCTGCACTGAACCCATTCACTAAGTGAAGCAGCGGTCTGTCTCTAACAAGCGGCGTCTGTGGAGCAGTGTTTGGAGACAGCTCCTTGCTCAAGCGAACCTCAGAGGTTCACTAATAGTTGGGATGTCTGGCATCCTATTAACTGTATGTGTGATGATGTGAATGTGGGTGGAGTCAAATTCTACATTGTCCTTAATTTTGAATGCAGTGGTTAACTATTTCATTCCACTGGCTGAAACCTAATTGCTTGGTAAATATCTAACCCTTGTCTGGTGAACCACATTTTTATTATAATTATATTAGGCTGGTTTTTATAGAGCACATTGTACATTTATTTGTTAGCAAAGCAAATTGAGTGTAATTTTAGTAAATATTGAGATTTTCCATACACATATAGAAAATCTCAGTGTGTGCAAAATCTTTGACTATTAGTAAACAACTACTCAGATATTATGTAGAAAAAATCTGATTGGATTAATATTTGTTGGGCATTATTTATATATAATTTAACTTTGATGTCTCCAACCGAAACTCTCCCAAAGGTAAACTTTGTGTTCTAGCTGATCAAAGAAGAACTCGAACACTCGACAACACGCATTGCCAGAACATGCTTCTTGTAGTCATTTTAAATCAGCCATTCTTTTCAAACTGCTGTGAACACAATGTTATTAAACAGTTCAACACACTTGGAGGAGAATGCTAATCCCCGGATCCTCTGCTGGCTAGCACTGTGTAGCACTTTTCTCCCCAGGAGGAGAAAAGGCCATTCCACTCACCCAGAGAGAGCAAAGCCTGTTCTGCCCTCTCAGTCACACATGACTTCCGCAGCACTAATAATCGAACTTTTAAACTTTTGATAACTGGACCAACACTCAAGTCTCTTGAGAGCCCAATGTAGCCAAAATGTAATAATGAAACAGTGCTACTACAGGTCTTGCAAAGTAAATTCATAATTCTATAAAATAACAATGAACTAACCAACATAGGCATTTATTAGACGCTCTCTAAAGGCCTAGAAGACCCCAAGGGTTTCCCTCAGGTAAATGAAACAGTAACATCCACACTGCTGCATTGTATTAATGAACTTTCTGCAGAAATGTGCAGTAAAAAAACATCAGAGGAGAACAGATATTTCTGGTCCCAAATGTCTGGCAAAAACTGTTCATTATCTTTTGGTGTGTGTTGAAAAATTCAAAAGCTCAGTGCTCTTTATTTGAGAGGTAAGACTGCACTGTCATATCGCTGATCAAGAGAATCACCAACCACCTAATGCAGCAGATCTCCTGAAAAAACAAGGGCTTTACTCTATATCCGAAGGGTTTTAGGTTGTATCCTGTAAAGACCTCTCTGGTGGTTAAACAATAAAATGGCAGACTGCTTTAGGTCTGCTTTAGCAACCTCTGACTTTTTTTGGTTTTATAACATCTGCTTCATAACAGGTACAGGTGGCTAAGTCCGACAGTTAAAAGCTGATTTGATTGCAGAACGTAATGAACATATGGCAGGCTTAACAAATGGAATCAAGACTCTGGTATTGACCCGCATGGCTGATCTTAATTCTCATCCAGTTAGAGCACATGACTCATCATTCTGTACTGTTGCATAATTACTCTGCAAGGCTGCCACCCACAGTTACATTACTGTGTGCTGAATATAAGGACTCAGATTTAATGCAGGTCACGCCAGCTGTGATAGGTTAGCTTAGCATGCCTCAGTTCCTGTTGCTCTTGAATCCAATCACCTCTGTAGGAGTTTGTTTCCTGAATATGTAACCCCATCACCTCCACCACCCCACAGTGATCATCACTCAGACCTGCGACACTTAAAAAGTGCTTTAAGGCAAGAGCCAATATCTAATGATGGTTTGTGAATTGTATAATACTGACAGAACAGAACAGTATAGCTGTACAATAAGACTTGTACAAAAACACAACATTTTCTTGTTGTGTTTTCCACAAGGGTATTGTGGCCAGAACTGAGAGGCTCAGGAGGAGCTTCTATACTCAGGCAACGGGACTCTTTAACCAGGAAATGACACCACTTTAAATCCTTCATTGTAACCCTAACTCTACTCTTTACCTCACTGTATCTAACTATGCCATCTGATATTTATGTCTATATTCATTAACTGCAACTAGCACACTGCACTTTACCACAAATGTTCTATTATGTTACATTTGCACACTTCAGTTCTTGCTTCAGAATCAGAATCAGAATCTTTTATTGAACCCCGAGAAAACTGCTTAAGCTACGACCGCACAGTCACACAGACTAGAACAATATAAAACACTCTGAGTCAAAAAGCTGTCCAGGAATGTACTTGTAAATGTTTGTTTACTCTTGTTTACATTTGTATGGTTTATTTAAATGTATTTATTTAAATGTATATATTATTTTGTCCTAGCCTTTCATTTTCTCACCAACCACTTATTAATGCCACTCCTGAAAAAAGGGCTTCATGCAATATTGTCTCACAGTGGGTTCACTGCGCTGCACATTTCACTTGTATGACTGTGCATATGACAAAAACAGAATCTTAAATCTTGAGTCTTGAAACTCCCTGTGTACATTTTGCGAATACTCCATATATGATCACTTATCAGATATAATTAGGTCTGAAATAGACCAGGAGGGCATGAATACCATTTTAAAATCCACCTCTATCATGCAATAACTCTGCATAGAGAACAATCCAATCCACAATTTGTCTTACTAGTAAATTATTTAGTAGTAAGTATAAATATCTCACCAGTCTGAGTGTAAGTATTTTTACTTTTTATATGATTTTTATTTTAGACTAATATTTTATAATGTTCTCACTCTGTGACTGCGCAATCGTAAAAATAAGCAGTTTGCCCCGGGATTAATAACGGTTTTGATAATGATTGATTCTGATTCTGACCTGATGCTGCAGTTTTCCATCAGTGGTCAGTTTATAGCTACAAGATGCTGTTGGCTAGATATTTCTGGTGTCTGGCCTGTTTTCAGCTGAAAGAGACTAGGGGAGCATATCTGCTATTGCTTAGTTCAAATTCCATCCTCCATAAGCCACCTAGAGTTAGGCTACATGGTCTGGTCCTACTGGCACAACTGAGGGTTTAGTGATCAAGCAGGAGCAGATTTGAGTTCTCTGGCTCTGTAGAGGTGCCATCAATCACCTGAGAATCTGATTTGGGAATGCAGAAAACTGACCCGAAAAAGAACCATTACAGCAGATTCTTTTCAGTCACTGAAAACTAATCACACATTTAAGCAATTACTCATTTGAACATTTTTCTCAATTTCTAAAAATGACACATTATTTTCAGATGAGTTCAAATTAAACTGACATCGAATTAAACCATCTGATCCCAATTACAGCACAGTTACTGTAGCACGGTTAAAAAAAAAGAGTTTTCTACATGATTGGAACATATCCGGTGCCCTAGCCCTTGTGTCATCACAAAAATTAACTTCTCTTTAAAAAAAGCTAAAACTACTTGGAGTGAAAATACTCCACAGTAACTTATATCAGAAGTAAAGAATAATTGTATTCTCCTGTGTTGGTGCCATTTTTGAGATTCTTGTTTGTTTGCTTGTTTGGACAGCAACAACATACTTTTTTGAATCTTCAATGGTACACTTATGGTTCACAGATCAAGCAGAAGCAGATGTTCTCTGACACTAAGGGTTCTTTGAGCAATGCTAAAGACCAGGAAAGCCCATTTCTGACTTCCTACTCAAACACACCTGGTTCAACTCACCAGTCAATAACCAGGTTTAGAATATGAGGAGAAGGAAACTGTGCCAAATTTTTGGTTTTCCAAAAGATGCATGCTTGAAAAGAGACAGTGTGAACTACATAAAAAAAAAATCTGCATTTAACCCATTCATCAAGAAGCATGGGGCTACCATCAACCCAGTGAGCAGTGTGTGGGGACACTACATTGAAGAACCAAGGGTACCTCAGTGGTGTCACTAGCAGTTTTGGGATTCAAACCCACATCCTTGTGATTGTAGGCGCAACCCCCTAACCACTGGCCCAAAGCTTCCTGTAGTCAACAGGACTTTTAAAGGTTTAATGAACCTACAGATCATTTAAAACTTCAAATTTAAAACTCTTCCTAGAACCAGCTGTATCAGGACTGCTGTTCTGGGAGAGCACAGCAAGTTCTTGCATTGGCTGTATTCAGTGTTTACTCTTGCAGGCTAGGGAATGAGCTGCATATCATCTAAGCATAAGACACACAAGCTTAGTAGTCAAGCAGAGTTCATAAACCTGAGCTTATAACTGGAAAAACTCATCTCCTGCTTTGAACACTTCAATATCTTTTGATCTCTAACACTTGAGCTCACAGTGTTTGTGAGCTGAATGTGTCACGCTCAGATTCCAATAACCCTTCTTCTTTCTGTTTTTATCTAATTCTATGCTTATGGTGGACTTGGGTACTTTTCTTGTTTATAAGTGTTCTTAAATCCATGTAATGGTCCTCCGCATATGTATTATTTATTTAAAATAACCATGCAAAGGCAACACTTCATAAACTCAAATACAAAAACTCGTTAGAAGCACCAAGATTCAGCTCTGAAAA
The DNA here is from genome assembly GCA_037974565.1 of Clupeocharax schoutedeni. Taxonomy (NCBI): domain Eukaryota; kingdom Metazoa; phylum Chordata; class Actinopteri; order Characiformes; family Alestidae; genus Clupeocharax; species Clupeocharax schoutedeni. The sequence continues at coordinate 19,101,119 of JBBPDH010000104.1, forward strand.
CCATAGGGGGTGTCTGAGGAAGTGTTGGTAGCTCAGGAGGCAGCAACACTCAGCAAATACATCATGCCGTCAGCCCGAGTTGTCATTCCATGCCTCATAGCAGAACTGGTGACATTCAGCACAGAAAGAGTTGGGAAAACTGAACTTCCAGTGTGGATGGCAGAGTTTTGTGATTATTGATATGTCAATGCTGTAGAATTTTCAGAAGCATGTATCCGTTTATTCAATTATGAGATTTTAACACTGTAAGTAAACTCCAGTTATTTGGGGGGCAGTTGGAGGGCCATGAGCCACTGGACCTAATCATAGCACCACCACTGCCTAGGATTATTATATGAAGTTTCTTATAACCATGAAAGGTTATTTCTTCTTCTATGGGATCAATATTTCCTGCACACTTATTCTTGTGCTTCCCTGTATTTCACCTATGATCTCATGAAATAATGGGACTTATCAGACGTACTACAATGACTGTACTTGTAAGGTACTTATGGGAAAGCCTGCATTAAGCTCCATAGCACCAGCTTGCAGGGATATACTGCAAGGCATTCTAAAGCTCAACTTGATAGAGCCTCTTGACCATTTTAAACTCTTAATTTCTAAACACCTGTACAGTGCCTGAAAATGTTTTATATAGTTTTACATATTTTAAAATGATTTTATTTTAATTATTTTATTTATCCATTGTATTTGGGTGATGGATTTTAGCTTGTTTTGTTTAATAATCTTAAGTTACAATTAGCTTATTTCATATTTCATCATTTCATTACTTCATATCATAGTTTTACTGTTTTATTCGTTTTTTCTATTTTAATTTGTTACATAGATTTGCCTCTCAGAGGTGCAACATAATTAATTTAAAGCAGGCAAAACAAGATTTTATAAAGATTTCACATTTTTCAACAAGGTGTCTACTTGCCTTTTGATTGCTGATAGGTTCACAGAATGTTTCGTCCACTTCCATTTAGTGATCCCTATTATAAATTGTTTTCATGTCAGTAAATTATACTGTGGCAAAAACATTGCACTGCAGAAGGTAAATATACAAGTTTTTAGGCCTTTTCCCTTTATTATGATTATTGCTGCTGTCCTGGCTCAGCAGGTTCTGAGGAGATGTGTGGTCCTTCAATATAAAAAGCCTTCCCCTTGATTTCCTCCCACTTCCATTTAGTCATATTTGTTTGTCATGCTCTGTCAGGTGAAGCAACAGTTCTTCCCCCTCCTTTCTATCACACCATCCCTGCGACTGACACCGGCCATTGGTTTTTGAGGAAACTCTTATCTTTGCCCACACATTCGTCCCTTCCTCCACTCACATCCTTCATATGTGTTTCAGCGAAGAAAATGTACTCGACACTTGAAGAGCATCTGACACGACACAGAAGAGGTGATTAATTCCAGAAATTTAGGAAGTGGCGTGTTTTGTCAGTCTGATGCCAAAAGCACAAAACACAGAGCTGGATATATAGAGAGCTCAGCTTGAGTCAGCCTCTTTGACATTTCCGCCTGTGTCGATCTTGCCAAAGCCTTCAGATGTAACTGTCACAGAAAATCCTATTTAGCCTTTAATCAAGCAAACACACTCTGTCTATTCCACAGAGGATGATGGGAAGGCTGGAATTAGACCAGTGTGTGTGTGTGTGTGTGTGTGTGTGTGTGTGTGTGTGTTAGGGCTGCACAATTAATCGAATTTTAATCACGATCACGATTTTGGCTGCCACGATTAAATTAAGATGATCGTCT
>JBBPDH010000104.1:19190486-19202947 GCA_037974565.1 Clupeocharax schoutedeni
TTTTTGACCTAGCGCCAATATTTCCGCCCGTGTTCTCTGATTTGTTAATTAGATTTGAGTGAACTAACGTTTAGCCAGTCACAGCGCGAATCTCTTGGGCATCTGCCATGAGCTTCAAATCTTGTTGCTCTTGTAAATTTTCGTTCGTTCACCCACTTGGCTAGAAAAAAGCAGAGAACGATTACATCCTGTTTTCAAACACACCATGTGAGTATGTGTTACAGAATGTTGCGATGACACGAATCACACGTTTCCATGTTATGATTTAACGTCAAAAGACAACTGAACCTGTTATGTGTACCTTGTCACGTTGCGCCGAATTCAGTGCGTGTTCAATGCTTTCTTACTTGTTGCTTTGGGTAAAAGCGCCTGGTAAATGAGACATGACATAGACTATCGGGTTCTGCTGTCTTTTGCTGTCACTAATGTTAACTACTGTATTGTAGTTCTATGGGTTGCTAACTTGTGAATTTGATAAATTAAATGGCAGATGAGTCAATAAATGAGTGATCCCTGCTCCCTATAACCTGTTTATATCTGTTGTTTTCAGGATGTTTGTGAGGAAGTGTATATAATCAAAAATATATTTTCTACTTCATAAAAATTAACGTATAGATTTCCACAGTCCCGTGTCCTGCCGTATTTAATTGATTTATTTATGGATTTTTATGATTATGATTTCACAGAAATAGTTTCTTTTAAGTTATCCTGGAATGTTCCTCAAATTGCCACTTTGGTGCTGTAAAATGCCCATTGTTCTTCTGTTTAGAATTTATTATACTGTATGAACACCCTGGTCACATCACCATACTGTCCCCCCCACTTTTAAATTGGCTGCTACGCCCCTGCATCAGTCCATCAGTGCTTGGCCGCGTAAATGCTCAAAGGGCACAGATTCCCCACAGAAAAGAAGAAGCTGTTACCAACTCCATATTAAAGTCTTATGTATTTGAACGCTGTGTCATTAAAATTCCATTTGGTGTAACGGGCAGGCGTCTGAATACTTTTGTCCACATTATTTATTTATAATTTATTTATAACTCCAGTTTATTTGTTCTATTCAGCAGCTCCAGCGAGGCGCGTAGCGACAGTGTTTTGTTTTTCTTTCTCCGGAGCCCACGGTGGTTTCGATTATGACTAAGACTTCAGTAAACCGCTCCCTCCTCCCCACCGGCTCGTCAGAAAACGAAACCTACGGTGCGATATAAGAGCGGGGAAGACACTTTCCCGTCAGAAGAGAACCGGGGAGGACCGCATTAAACCGGTGAGTTCACGAGCTTAAAAACACATTTACCAGATAAATACCGTCACAGCACTTATCGCTTAAAGTGTTATACATAAGTATAGCTGTATACATACACACACGCCCTGTGCTCTTCTGATGGGACAGTGTCTTTCACTGCTATTATACGTATGTATGTATGTATGTATGGATATAAACAGACACAAAACCTAAAGTCTTGACAAGTCTGTAAAACCATGGCAATACTTATATGTGTTAGCGTGTCAAGTAGGAAAATGAGGTTACAGACTACACGTTTTTATAGTCTGATGTTGTTACATCATTTGCTCGGAAAAGAAACTAAGCTGACTCCCCCCTCAGGACACCAGCAGGATCTCATCCACCTCAAATTCTCATGAATTAATAATGTATGAAGTGTGAAGAGAGTCTATTAGACCTATAATTTGGGGAGGATCATGTTTTCTCTTAAACTAATTTATTTTCCAGAAAAATATATCGTTTGTATTGACCATTTATTTCCTGACATTTTCATGATTAATTCTATCAGAGATTTACTGTGTTTGTTATCTCCCCTGAAGCACAGGGAAGAAGTAGGCTACGTAGAAACATGGAAAATGAGCAACCGAGAAGAGGTATCTCATTTTTTCTATCTTTTGTCTGTTTTTCCTCTTCGAAGATTTTCATACATTCTGTCTGTGATATCTGATGTATGTTCAAAAGTTTTTGACACCCAGTTGTGCTACAGTGAATACACCCCCTAATGCTAAGAGGCTTTATATACACGTCTAGCTGAGGCTTGGTAAACTTAGGCTCATGTACAACTGCAACAGGGCTTTCCAAACTATTCTTGGTTTTGTGGAGATTTCATAAGCTGTGAATTCCTGTGACTGCACCTTAAATGAGCCAATTTATTCATTAAAAGCAGACATGTTCGGAACATAAAGTGTGTATTTTGTATGAGGATTCTTAACCTTAGTGCTAATATTATGTTCCCACACTTTCTTTTCATGTTTTTTTGATACAGAGCTTGGGGAAAAACAACAAAATGGGATGCCTAACCAGGATCAAGCGAGAGATGGCAGAGAGAGAAGAGGAGGTGGAGGTGGGGGAGGAAATGGCAGAGGTAGAGGAGGAGCAGGTGTTGGTAGGGTTAGAAGAGAACGAGCAGGAGGACCAGGTGGTGGCAGAGAAGAGAATGCAAGAGGCAGAGGGGAAAACAGAGGAGAACATAGGCCGGGTGGCCACAGAATGAGGGATGGAGGAGGTGAGGAGGTGGTGGCAGGGCGTGGAGGTGGTGGCAGAGGAAGAGGGGGTGCAGGGCGAGGAGGTGGTGGAAGAGGAAGAGGAGGTCCAGCAGGAGGAAGAGGACAAGCAGAAGTACTCAGAGGTGGTGAGGAGGAGAACTGGAGAGGCAGAGGTGAGAGGAGAGAGGCAAACCATAGGCCGGGTGTCCAGAGAGGGAGAGACATGGAGGGAGTGGCACAGAGAGGAAGAGGAGGACGAGGTGTAACAGAAGGTCAGAGAGGGAGAGGGTTCCATGGGAGAGGTAGTAGCAGAGATGGAACTCCTGAGGTACGCAAACTCGGGTACAAAACACTGGAGGAGCTGCTGGAGAAAGACGCCTCAGTGGTGGCCATTAGTCTGTCCTCAAGTGCCGAACTGAAAGCTCTGCTCAGTGAGAGGACCATGCGCCAGGACCTTGTCCAGCTGGTATGCCAGGTTCTTCGCAAGGCCTTTCAGGCCAAGAATGACCGCAGAATAGTGCTCCATCTGGCTCAGGTGTTCAAGGATTCTGCCTTCTTCCAAACTGTGCTGCCACACTATGTGACTGGAATGATGGCCGATTACGTGGTCCCTGCATGGAGAGCGCTATATCCTCAGCACTTGGACAACATCATCAGCATCCTTTTAGAAGTTGTCAGCATGTTTCCCTCCAGCTCTGTCCGCTCAGTCTCAATGCTGGCGGCACTCCTGAAGCCGGTAGTCAACGTTTTGCGGGCGTCTGGCATAGATATTCAGGGCACAATCGATGAGGACCTTGAGAAAATCCAGGGCATGGTGGACCACCTCCAAGAAAAAGCAAGAGACGGCACTTTGAGGTCAGACAACTACACCATCCTTTTAGGTAACGATGCCGCTCCACCTGGGGAGGAAGACTTCAGGAACATGACCATCTACCCAACTCCAGAAGAATTCCAGCAGGGCGTGAAGCCTTTTCTGCGGCCAAACATTATGGCACAAGGCTACCCCAGCACCCACGTTTATCTGGACACACATTTCAGGCTTCTGAGAGAGGACTTTGTGAGACCATTACGTGAAGGAATTCAGCAGCTGCTCCGAAACCAGCAAGAAGAAAGTACTGTGCCAATGAGAAAGAGACAATTGGATGACATCAGGGTCTACTTTGACACCCGATTGGTTGTGCCTGTCTGCACTAAGTCCGGCATTGCCTTCAAAGTGCAGTTTGATACACGCCCACTTAAGGTCAGATCATAATGTTTAAACTACGTTCACTTTACAAGTTTATTGTTCTCCTAAATTAGAAAAAAATCTGATGTTTAAATCACATTTTTCAAGAATCAGAAATCTAATCATGTTTGTAAATCGAATGTAACCTTAATTAAAAATGTACACAGTAGACAGTACTCACCCCAGATGTAATTGATTAGCCATGATATGTTTGTTGCCCAATTTTCACTTCTTTAGTTTAGAGCTGGGGTTCTGAGAATTTAGTAATTATTAACTTTTATTTAACCAGGTTTGTCCCATTGAGATCACAGATCTCCTTTGCAAGGGAGACCTGACACAAAGTGTCAATAGATGTCAATAGTCACACAAAAAACACACCCAGCTCCTCATTATGTACAAGTATTAAGTGTCCGTTTTTCGTACGTGAACACACCACAGCATGTATGAAAAACGGACACTTTACCATTGTGTGAGTACCTCAGTGGTGCCACTGGCAGTCATGAGGTTTAAACCCTCAAGCGTCTAATCACAGGGGCAACTCCCAGCAGACTTGTCAGTGACATTTAGGACATTTTATTGCCAACTGTGTAATGTAAAAGACTTTTTGCTTTGGGCAGCCTCTCTATAGAACAGGTGTTAAATTTTGACTCCTCTGCGGAATCTGACACCCTTTTGCATGTACACATGTCACACAGACATACAGCTGCTAGCATATGTTCATAATTTCTCATGTTTCTATTTTCAAATTAAACTGTTTTTCTTGAAGGCACAGAAACAAATGCTGAAAGTAAATTGCAGTATTAAGTGCTGTGTGATATGAGAGAATGCAAAGTGCGGTTTGAAATTTGACAGCCGCCACAAAAAGTTCAGCTCAGTGAAGTTTTCTTCTTGTTAATAGGTCACAGTTATTAGAATTGTATTTACTGTAAAGTTTTGGGTGAATCTTGACTATAGCTCAAGTTTTTGTAAAATGGTCATTGATTGCATCTAGGGCAAGTGGAAGAATTGTATAAATGATTTTTTTTTGCTGAACCAGTTCGTAAAATTCCCACTCTGCATTATTGCTGTTTTTGGTTTCTTAAACTGTATGTGCATCCTTATAGCTTAGATGATCAATTTTAGATCAAGTATACATAAACCAGTTTCAGCTCATTTTGTAGGGAAAAATAACTTTATGCTCTCCTTTGCAGTTTGTTCGTTGGGAGAATTCCAAACGACTTCTGTACGGATCTCTGGTTTGCCTGTCGATGGACAACTTTGAGACTTTCTTGTTCGCTACAGTGTCTGACCGAGACCCGAAATTGCTAAGAGAAGGCATAGTTCAACTCAGTTTCTCTAGAGAGAGTCGAGCTGAACTGGTCAAGATCCAGGCTTCTCAATCCTTCCTGATGGTGGAGACCACTGCATACTTTGAGGCGTATCGCTATGTCCTGGAGGCTCTTCAGGAGCAAGAAGAGGATGCTCTCCCCTTTCAGAGGTGTGTAGGCTTCAGAGGTGTTACTTGAAATGAGTGTGTATCAGTTTAAATGCAACTAAATGTAGTAAAAATATCAGCAGAATGCTCTCCACATCTTTATGCTGTATGCATGAGTGATATTCAGGTGTTACCAAAAAAACACAATCTCTGACTGTTCTTTTAGGTATATAGTGGAATGTAATCCAGACCTCCATCCACCAGCCTACCTTTACCGGGAAATGAGACCATATAACCTGTCTTGTATCGCTGAAGAGAGCCATAGAAAAAATATGGAACCCTTTTACCCTCTGGACCGTGAGGCCTGGCCAAGTGAGGAACAGCTGGGCCTGGATGAGAGCCAACTTCGAGCACTTAACCTGGCCCTCACCAAAGAGCTGGCCATCATACAAGGCCCACCAGGCACAGGTAGAGAAGCACTGATATATTTTCCCACAAATCTACAATGCAGCTTTTGGAGAGAATGGGTCTTAAAATTAAGATCCCTTCCATAATTATCATATAACGTTTTATAACTACTTATACAAATATGTAATATGTTGTGAGAATGAGGAACTGGCTTTCATATGGACGCTTTTTAAGGGTTTAAAGGGAAATTCTGCCATTTTTTCAACATTTCTTTCATGAATGTGAAATATTTTATTTGGGTGTTATTACAATGCACTGCATTTGCCACTTAACCATAATTTAAAATAAATACATTTAAAAGCATAAAGAGAAAGCATATTCATAAATTCAAAAGATCAAAAAGCATATAAATGCTTCGGGTTTTTGGTTCCTATCTCCACCACTTAGCAGTTGTTTGATTAGAGAAGAAAACCTTGGAGTGGACACTAACCTCCAGTGACAGACAATATGTTTTCTTGTATGCAGGGAAAACACATGTGGGGCTGAAGATTGCACAGGCTTTGCTAGAGAACGCGGAGGCATGGTCAAGTAGAACCCCTATGCTGGTTGTCTGCTACACCAATCATGCTCTAGACCAGTTTCTGGAAGGTACTACAGTGTGACTTACCGGGAAATGAGACCATCTGTACCAACAAAGCCTTGATGTTTTCAGACTACAGTCTGATTCCAAAAGCCTTGTTGTGAAAATAGTATGTTGATTTCATTTTAGGCATCCACACCTTCCTGGAGAAGGGCATTGTAAGGGTAGGAGGGCGCAGTAGCAGTGAGAAACTAAAACGTTTCTCTCTGCGTGAGCTGAAATGGGCACCAGACTTCCGGCAGCATTTGCCATCACATCTCAAGAAGGCCTACAGTGAGGTGAGGCAACATGAAACACTGAATATTTATTCAGTTCTTAATGTTAAAAGAAGTTATTCTGTAATAATAGCTACTTAGACGGTAATGAAAGCAAGGAACTGAAGTGAAGGCCTACATATGGACCCATAAGGTTTGGGGCTTAAGGATAGCGAGTCCTTCTATATGTCAAGGTTCACCGTTCTGTGCTTGATGTATAGAAACCATCATCTACCCTCTTTCAGTAATATAGTACTGATTCAAATAATTCAAGCATTTGTTATTTATGCCATATATAGTACATACGAAAGTTTCTACAGGACCATGGTTCAACTTAAGAACAGGACAGGACAGAAGAGGACATGACACAAGACCAAGTGCAGGACAAAGAGCTAAAAAAAAACCCACAAGAGCAATAATACAACTAGACTAGACAAGACAATGTTCAGTATGATTTACAATAGCTACAGTGAGGAGAAATACAGTATTTGATCGATTCTGTATTTTAGCAGCAGAGATTGCAGAACAGAAGTTACATGTGGAAAAATAGCAATAAATATGAATGTGCAATTTTAGCACCAATTTTAACAGCAAAACCAGGTTTGTTTATCAGACAATCATGGTTTCACATAAATGGGACTGGATGTGTGAAACGCTCATGCAGAATATGTAAAAATATAAACAGTGAAGTGCAGAATATATATATATAATTAGAAATATTTAAACATACATTAAACATAAAAAGGTTAAACAATGGTGGCTTAATTCAAAAGCTGTGAAAGATCTATAAATCCAGCAAAATTGCATTTTCAAGTGAACATGCAACAACCTTAAATTAGGCTTTTTTTCTGCTAAATATAATGCACAATTGCCATTTATTTGCTTATTTGCAACAATTTTATCAAAAAAATGAAAATATAAACCTGTGGGTATAGAGGAGCTTGTGTGTTTGTTGAATATTCGATTACTGGCGCAGCCTAGAAGCTCATACTTTTTCCTTTCAATATTGTGGGAACATGTATATCAAACATATAAAAATTTGTTAGGATTGTTATGCCTCACGTGCTGCTGGTATTCTGCAGATTAACTCAGAAATGAACAGGGCGGAGCATCAGATATTTGATCATTCAGCTCAGCTGGAGTTCACACTGCGCGGGGTCATTAATGAGCGCTTCTTGCAGCGGTACATATCTGAAGAGCACTGGAACAGCCTGAACCAGCCGGTCAGTACAGCATACCCTCCCACAGTCTAACAGTTTATACAATGTTTAATCTAAATACGCATGTGGTAGTCAGTTGCAGTTTCCATGTAAAAAAGAGTGATTGTCAGCATTATTATTATTATTGTTGTTATTATCATCGTCATCATCAGTGATATTAACAACATGAGTCATAATTATTATGACAATAATAATAAAGTCTGAACGGTTCAGTTGTTGCCATTTTACTACTTACTGACTTGTGTGTGTCTCTCTGTCTACCTCAGACTATGGATAGATTTGTGAATGTAGGAGAGAAGATCTCAGTGATGAAGGAGTGGCTCAACCTTGGGACCTCTGTGTTTGAGACAGTCCAGCAGGCTGAGCAGCATGAGGCTAATGGGAACGCAGGTCAGGTTTTAATCAGCATCCAAAGAGCTGACATGTTTCTGCTTATTTTATGCATTTTTATTCCACATAGAAATATTAAACATAACTTATGACATGTGCCGTAACTTTTACACAGAGCACATTTTTTGTTTCCCAAATTTGTTCATTTTTAAACAGAAAGAGGGAATGCAAATGTGTCAAAGTGTGTACTCTGTAGAGGATGTGTGCTTTCCAACAAGTCATCAAGTTGATCAAGGGAGCACAAACTTTTGTATATGACTGTATGGGTTTTCCATTGGAACATTAGACATAGAGAAGCTGAGCACACAGTAAAGCGAAGGCCAACCCCTCATTCTAATTTTTTCATTGTACTGTCAACTCTAAATGCAGGGAATGCTGTGGATGAGGCAGCAGAGGAAGAGGACCTGCTGGAGGTGGAGGAAGAGGCAGCTCTGATCCACGCTGAGAGATTCTTGGTGGATGCAGAGCCACACTCTCGAAACCCTAAGGACCGCCAGAGACAGGAGGAGCTCATAGCAAAGCTAGCTGACCTCGTGCTGGCCATGAACCTGGACCAGATCGAGGAACAGCCTCCACAAGAGCATGGACAGGGACAGGGCGAGGCCGAAAATGAGATCTGGGAGGTAAGATACTTATGAACCAGTAATGATTATAATGTTAATAATTTCTGCTATTATGTTGTTTCTATTTGTACTCCATGTGTATTCAGACATATTTACCAGCAAGTCAGAATTTCGTCGAAAGAATTTTCCAAATCTGAGTTTATGTTTGTGTGCTAGAGCAATCTTTTCATTTAAAACACATCATCTGAAAACACATACATGGATAACTGGACAGTAGATGCTTTCATAAATGACTTTATTGTACATTTAGAGTTAAACTATGGGTGATACTTCACTGAATGACACATACATAAGTTTGAACTTTCAGAATTCCAACGATTGCCAGATTTCAAATCATTTTCTGGTAATGGTCAGATTATCTTCCCATTCAATGTTACAAAGTAAGAATAAAAAAATGGGAAGAGAGAGAGAGAGAGAGAGAGAGAGAGAGAATAGGACAGTCTTTTCATTACATACATTTTGTGTTATATTCAGTGTTCATGGTCTCGGTGATGCTTTGCTGTGTGTGTGTAAAGATTCAGCGCCACCAGAAGAAAAGGATGAAGCAGAGGGTCAAGAAAGAGTTGAAGGAAAGTTCCACCATGAGTGAGGAAGAGGAGAATGAAGTGACGAATGTGTGGCAGCTTACTCTGAAGAACAGATGGAAACTTTATCGGTAGTTTTACACAACAGCAAACAAACACGACTGTTTCAGGAACCAGCAGCTGTGTGCAATAATAGTTCGTCCACCAGATGGCAGGGTCTGACCATAAAAAAAGAAACAGTAGGTTTGAATTTGAAGTCTTTACAAGTTAGACACAGGCCCATTAAGGCAAGGGTGTAGAATCGGAGTAACAGTTAAGGACACATCCTTATCAATATCCAGTGACTAATGCTATAGGGGTGGTAGTATCCTAGTGGGTAAAGCACTTACCTGTGAACCTGATGACCACAAAAGCACAGGTTTAAACCCCCACTGTGTCCTTGCACAAGACACTTAACCCTTGGTTACTCCTGTGTCTGACTTAACGAAGTGCCAAAACTCAGTCCAGTAGTTGTGTAGATGTAGACTAGTGTTGCATGGTATACCAATATGGAGGATGTAGTTACATTACATTACATTACAATCATTTGGAAGATGCTTTTATCCAAAGTGAATAACAATATGAGGACACATTTAAGTTTCAGGACAGTGGGAGAACCAGAGAAGAGTATTAAGTGCTAAATCTTTATGTAAGAGTAGAAACATAAGGCTGAATGATGGGGTTAAGCACTCTGTTGGCACAAGGAAGTGACTTGCTGTTGCCCTAGTGGTTAGGGGGTTCGCCCTGCAATCAGGAAGTTGTGGGCTTGATTCCCTAAGCACCTCTGGGGTACCAATTTAGCAAGGTACTGTCCCCACACACTGCTCTCTGGGCGCTGTGTTACTGGCTGCCTGCTGCTTCACTTGGTGAATAGGTTAAATGCAGGGGAAGAATTTCATGCTGTTTATGCGGTGGTGTGTTCATGCATGACAGAATGGTCACTTTCACTCACCTTCACTTATTTGGACAGTCATGGGTAGCCAGTGTAAGTCAACTAGCAGTGAGGTGAAATGCGACCTTCTGGGCTGGTTAAGAACCAATTGAGCTGCTGCATTCTGAACCGGCCGTAATGGTCTTACCATGCAAGCTGGAAGACCCACTTGGAATGCACTGCAGTAGTTAACAGTATATTTCATGTTTCAAGTCAAGTCAAGGTTTTAATGTAATTTCTAACCTATACATGCACAGAACTGATTTTGACATTAAAATGTCCTCAATTTTGTTATAGGTTACGACAGTACCAGCCTGTAGGGTTTACCCCATATGTATTATGTACATGTATTTCAATGTTAATGTATAAAAGATGTTAGCGATTGGCTGGGGAAAAGCTAGGTTTGTGCCTCAATCAATGTCAAAATCAAACCAACACCCTTGCATCAAGGTTAATGACTTGACAGTCTTGTTCCTCTGCTTACTCATATTGTGTTTCTCTCTCACTGCACTCTATGTCTGCCCGCCCTCTCTGCAGCCTCTGGGTGCTGCGGTACCGGACTTACCTTCGTACGAAAGCTCTCGAGGCTGAACAAGTCTATCAGGACGCTGCTGAGCGCCTCTCAGAAATCTGCCGTCGGGAGGATCTGTGTGTGCTCGAGCAAGCAAGAGTCATCGGCATGACCACCACAGGTGCAGCCAAATACCGGCAGGCCCTGCAGGAGCTCCGGCCCAGGCTGGTGATTGTGGAGGAGGCGGCTGAAGTATTGGAGGCCCACATCATTACTACTCTCAGCCAAGACTGCCAGCACCTCATTCTGATTGGAGATCATCAACAGGTATCATCAAGAAGCTCATGTATTTGAGACATACAAGACTGCATTGTATAGAATGCATTTAATCCTCAGGTCTTTGTTATTGTTAATAAAGTGTTTACACTGTTATTCCCACTAGGTAAATCAAATGCATTGTTTTTTTTTCAGTATTTTCCAAAATATTAATTGAATGTAATATTTGTAATATATTTTTAAGAGCCCATATCCTATTTGTTTGTTTTTTATTTGCATTTTACTTCCCCCTCCAAGATCCACCTATAATTTATTTTGGCATCATTCAGTAAAAATAGATATAATTCAGTTTTTTTCATAACTGTGTAAAAACCTCACTTTACTTTGAATAACAGGCTGTTTTTGTTATTGTACTTTTAAGATCTATATATGCAAATGACCTCTGTTATGATTGGCTACTCTGGATAGTGCCTAATGCAAAAACGCTGTCTGGACTGAAAGGCTTTATCATGATTGGAAAGAGTTACACTGCTTTTTGGCAGCTACGGCTTTTATATGTAAAGATGTACATGTAGAGTTTCTGCATGTAATTAATCAATGCCAGGCCCTTGGAAGGTGGAAAGCTGTGTGGCGCACACGTCTGTGCTTTTCATGCTCTAGTACAACACTGATTCAGCTCATGAAGAGCTCCGTAATTATTTGATTAGTTAAATCGGGTGTAAAAACAGAAAAATTTGAAGTGTATGCGGTTTCTAGGACTAGCATTCAGAGCAATTAAGCATATTTTGAAGCTTTTAGAATATCCAGTGAAACAGATGAACCCATATGTTTACTCTGTTCCCTGAATCTGTTGAATTTGGCTCTGTTACACAGCTGAGACCTAGTGCCACGGTGTATGAACTCGCCAAGAATTTCAACCTGGAGGTGTCCATGTTTGAGAGGCTTGTTAAGATGGACTTTCCTTTTGTCAGACTTAACTACCAGGTAAGGTCATAAATAAAGGGTTTCGTCCTTAAACGTATTATTAGACCACCATTAAAATGTAGCTTTTTTCACAATATACTTTGCTGGAAGTTAGCCTTACACACGGAAAAATGATCACCCCTATGTTTAATGATTGATATGATCTTTATTTAAAAGCGTGTTATCTATTATTTTAAAAGCTATTATTCTTTTAAATGCTTATATTCAATTTGATTACAAATGCATAAACAACATTTTGAAAAGAAACTCTTCAAATTCAAACATCTCATCAGAAATCTCATTAGGTCAAAATACAGGGAGTGCAGAATTATCAGGCAAGTTGTATTTTTGAGGAATAATTTTATTATTGAACAACAACCTTGTTCTCAATGAACCCAAAAAACTCATTAATATCAAATCTGAATATTTTTGGAAGTAGTTTTAGTTTGATTTTAGTTTTAGCTATTTTAGGGGGATATCTGTGTGTGCAGGTGACTATTACTGTTCATAATTATTAGGCAACTTAACAAAAAACAAATATATACCCATTTCAATT
>JBBPDH010000104.1:19208020-19220724 GCA_037974565.1 Clupeocharax schoutedeni
GTAAGAGCCAGCTCTTTTAAGGGAGCCGAGCCAAAAGAGCCGAATCTTTGAAAAGAGCCGAACTTCCCATCACTAGTATGACTCTACCCCAGTGCACAAAGCAAGCTCCATAAAGACATGGCTGGAGGAGTTCATTGCGGAAGTCCTCAGGGGAAACCTATATCAGTTTGTCATGTTAGCTATACAGGTTGAATAACATCTAAAATAATTTCGAGTATTAGGTAATTTTCAACAACTGTGTAAATAAAGAACATGAAAAAATATTTCAGATTCAAAGACCTGGGGCAGTTTCTTCTTCCAAGTAGTTTCCCTATGTGTTTTTTTCAGCAAAATGGGCTGTTACCCATCCCTCTCAATGAAGAATGGTTTGCCCCAGAATCACATGACCTGTACCACATGATCCCCAACAAAAAAAAAAACAAGCTTAAAAGATATGAATGTATGCCCTTATTTTCTTTTAAGTTTTAAAATTCTGATATCATGGATTAAAACTGAATTGAAACAACACAATTACTGAAATAGGTTATGTTTATTGAAATGCATTTCTGAAGTTTTCACATCCTCAGTAGTCTTGTCCCACACACCTGGGCCTGACCCAGCATCCAGTTGAGAATCTCCCACAGCAATAAGCATATCCACCTTGGGTACTGTGCATGGTAAGCAGTGTGTACAGGTTGCAATTTGGCTCCAGCCTGCCTTCTTTTCTGAGGCATGTTGAACTCAATTAATCCCAGACCCTGACCAGGTGCTACTGGACAAAACATCCTTGCTTTTTCAGCAGGGTGTGGTGAAAGGTGGCCTGCAGCAGCAGTCTCAGAGGGTCCCACGATGAACGGGGATAATGTTTTAAAGCAAAATCCAACATCCTGTCCCAGGTGGACCAACTCACCTGTGTTTACAGACCAGCCCAGTGGGAGCAACTGCACTGGAGTGTTCAGCATCAGCAAAATATGAAGATGGGACTCCATTACACAGAGGTGATTTTATAATTTGGCTTTCTATGTGAGAAGTGAACCCTGTCTTACATAACATAACAATGGGTTCAGAGATTTTGGATTTATCCCTAGTTAAGGATAAATGTAAAACTACTGTTTCTACTGTGTTTCCTATCTCTGCGCAAAGGAAACTCCATGTTGCCTTTATTGAACTGCACCAGTTTCTGAATGTGTTAGTATGCTACCAATTGTGGTGCATTGTACTGCATATTCCCCACAATGTTTCTGGACACCACAACAGAATGGCAGGGTCTCAGCATACAGAATAGGATGTGGACATAAACATAACCAGTCTAGCTGTTCTAGGATGGAGGGTGCTGGCGATACATAAAAATGTCTTCTTTAGTGCCCATGAAGTATTTTGTATGCTTTAGCCTGTTGCTGTTGGAGTAGCAAAAACCGGCCTGTCATTTGTAGCAATTGTAGGGGACTGAAGCAGA
This sequence comes from Clupeocharax schoutedeni, assembly GCA_037974565.1. Taxonomy (NCBI): domain Eukaryota; kingdom Metazoa; phylum Chordata; class Actinopteri; order Characiformes; family Alestidae; genus Clupeocharax; species Clupeocharax schoutedeni. The sequence continues at coordinate 19,209,456 of JBBPDH010000104.1, forward strand.
GCTGACTTTCTTATATGACAACCTAAGTTTGATTAAAGGGCAGTAGAGAATTAATTGGATCTTACAGTGTCAGCTCACACACTGATGAGGGAAAATCCCTTTGAGAGATCGCTTCCACTGCCTTTATTTAAACTCTTCTGAAGGGACTGTAATGCTAATAGGAGAAACCTGAGATTTAACTTTAGTCTTCTTTTGCTCACGTATAATTGATTTGCTGGTGACAGGCATTACAAGGATACGGAAAGATTTCAGTGAGAGAGTTGATATTGATGAGGTTTGACATTGAAGTCAAACTTTATTTTAATGGCCATTCCAAAACATGGTGGTGGCTATGGTGGTTCCATTGGCCCCTTTTTGTATAACACACATTTATTGTGCCCATTGTTTGCTTTAAAGCCTCATTTTAATTGCAACAAACTAGTCTTGCATGCCAGACTAACTGTCTGTGTCTGGTGCGTTCTAACACACGTCCGCATGTAAAATGACCAACCACAGGCCGCTGTTTTGGTGAGAAGAGACCAGAACTACATAAACTGTCATGCAAACATATAAGACGTTTACATGTGGTTTGGAGCATTTGAGGCTACAAACTACTACTACTACCGTGGGACCTAACACACTAGTGATGTGTCGTTCGTGAACGAGTCGGCTCTAAGAGCCGATTCTTTGTAGCGAACGAGAAGAGCCGACTCCCATCGTGGAGAGCCGAATCTTCTGTCGTAAGTAGGGGCGGGGCTTCATTTGGGAACACCATGCAGCTAATAGTCTCAGCCTCAGACGCCACGCCCACGGACCGTTGGCTAAACGTCTGATGCATATGGCACACTTAACTGGAAACACTTCAGGAATCTCGAAGTCGTCATCTGATTGGTTGAATTTTATCGGATTTCTGATGAAAAGAGCCGAACTTCCCATCACTATAACCCACGGTAGACTATTTAAAATACTTTTTTAACAACAAATAATATTGATATTGCAATTTAGTCTTCATAAATTATATTTATGTCAACCACATCATTTAATCCAATAAAAAGCACTTGCTGTGGCGACTTGAAGACCATTGTATGTTTTGGCTTTTCTGCATGACAGCTCCAACTGTTGAGAGTTCAGTGGCATGTTTCCTTATTTCTGCAATATTCTATTCCTCCACTACTATACTGTGAGTAGGTGGAGAACCACTACTAACTCACTCACACACACTCTCACTCTCTCTCTCATGCACTCTCTCTTCCTCTCTCTCTCTCCCCCTCTCCCCCTTTCTCTCTCTCTCTGTCTCTTTTCCTCTCTCTCTCGCCCTCTCACACACACTCTCTCTTCCTCTCTCTCTCTCTTTCTGTCTCTCTCTCTCTCTCTTGCTCTCTCACATTCTCTCTCTCTGTCTCTCTCTCTCCCTACTTCCCTCTCCCCCCTCCCTCTCTACCCCCCACCCCCAGCTATACTTACCAGGAGTTGGCTCTTTGGGGAGTTACCTCTCTAAATCCTCTCCCCTCTCTTTCACAGATTTAACCTCGTCTTGCCATCTTGTAACATGTCTTTTATCAGGATCGGAGAGCAGTAGGCTCTGGCTTTCGCTTCTTCGACTCTCCTCAGCTCTGATTCTGCCAACATTTTCCTCACTTCCAATTACAAGCTCTGCAAAGCATGCTTACTATTAAACCTTATTTTGATTGCAGGAATTGTACAGTAACATGCATTCCATTTAATTTTTTTTTCATATTTTAAAAGGAGGAACAAGTAAAGGGGTATGCCAGCAAACTTGTGCAGTGCAAAAAAAAAGGAGAGTAGTAATTAAGTACTGACTTCATTGCTTGCTCTACTTGATAGTTTCACCAAAATAAACACATTTGCTGTAACTATTGATTAAACTCTGTCAGAGGGGATTTACTCTTAATTGTTAATTCAGCCTTCTTCGTGCAGCTTTGATTTCTTTTTCTTTTCCTGAATGATGTGCTCGGGGATGTGTGTGCATGCGGTGGGGTGGGGGTGTGGTGCTGCATATAATACAGAGATGCTTGACTAGTTATTCAGGACGGTATAATGACAGCATCTAGATGCAGTTTGTACCTCTCTGTCAGATCAGTAAGTAATATAATGTATATGAATTATGCCAGATTGCGTGTCTTCAGGACAGTACAGAATGTACCTAATTGTCTTTAAAGATTTATTACAGAAACTGACACCTTACTCTGTATCTTTGTTGGGTTTAAAACACATTGCTTGTTTGTCAGATGAAGGACCACAACATTTTGTCATTTTAATGGCTCATTTGGTATGGAATGACTTTCAGAAATGGGTTTCTACTTGAGCTGGTTAGAGTGTAAACCAAAGGCCTGAAGAGTGTAAACCAGGGCACAAGCTAACACATCCAGTTCATTCCTTGTTCATGGTGGATGGCAGAATGTGCTCTGCTCCAACATACATTTGAGGAAAGGCTTAGAAAAATGCTCCGGAAAGTGCCTGGAGATGTTACACATGTAGCTGATTCTGCTTGAATTGAGCAAGTTATGGAAGCTGATTTGTGTTGACCTTCCATAAAACCTGGTCTAAACTTGCAGCTCTCATAAGAAATATTGTTGAGACTTATTTAACAAGTACAGAACCATACTGGTTAGATGATGTTTTTTTCTCTTATAATTGCAATCCTGGAATCAGACGATGTGTTAAAGCAGAGGTCCCCACACACCAGGTGTTGGACCTCTATCATTTGGTACTGGGCTGCACAGAAAGAAAGAATAAAAAATATTTTATTGTTGATCAGTGTCACCTGATACAGTACATCAAAAAGTTAGCTCACAAGTGAGCAGAAATTAGTAAAAAACAAATGTCTTCAGGAGCTTCTTCGTATTTTTACGCATTTTGTTTTTCGTTGCATCTGTTCCGGTGTGTATAAAATATTGTTTTACATGAAACTGGTCTGTGGCGTAAAAACATTTGGGGGCTGCTGTTTTAGAGAACATGGGGCAAAACAATTTTGGAATGCAGCTGCAATACTGTTTTAGCTGGATTTAAAAAAGGACAACCCTCCACTGAATGTTTTGGAGGAAAAAAAGCTTAATTTATTAACACCACTCTCTTTTTGTCACTGAATTTCATTTTCTATCTTGAACTTGTTAACCTTGTGCCTCCCAAGCACAGACAATGGCCAGAGCTGAGCTCAGTTTGTGTGATAAGCACTTGTGGACACATATTGAAGCACAATTTGTCCTTGAGTGTCATGAGTTTGTGTGCCTCATGCTGGTCTTTATGACGATAAAATTTTAGGATAAATTACTTCTAAAGAGAAGAGCTGTTTATTGGAGCTCACATGGAGATTTGACCCACTCTGAGTTACATAAGTGCTTTTTGTTTGTTAAATACCTGATGGTGTAATAGCAGTTATCTATGCCATTTCAATCTGCAACCACACCTCCAGTGTTCTAAACTCAATCAAGTACCAACATGCTGCTAGAGAGTGGTTTATTTGAAGCTAAGACCTAACACAGGGACCCACATCTTTTAGTGATTAAAAGAAGCTCAGGAAATGAACAACTAATTGCTTTCTCCATCGCACCAAAGATTGCAAGCTTCACCCCTAATGGTCCTCATGTCATATTTTATCAGGACTGTTGATGTGGGCATTCCCAACACAGCCCGAATGTGATTTGGCTCCTTGCTGATTTGCCCAGCTATATTAAATGTAAATTCATTTTTGTACATTACATCCACTCAACACCTCCCTCTTGACATGGAAATAAAATCTTGCTGTGTGTTTTTTTTTTCTGTCCAGGTAGGCGTATTTACCTGAAGTGAACCTAAGCTAATTTGAATAAATCTGCAAAACCCAATTTCCTGTAATTGAAGCTCACTTTGTGAACACCTGCAACTGGATTAGTGACTGACATTAAGTTGTTTTGCTGCGCTGGGCCGAGAAGGGCTCTGTTACTTTGGATTCAATTCAACATTTTTAATACAACACCATATGCGCTTTACTGAATATGCAAAAAGCTTGGTGAGGGCTTAAATTTTACTGCAACAAATCCAAGCATCTGAGACTAATGAGACCTAATCCACTGCTTGATGTTTTGTTATTTGATGCAGTGAAACTTTATGACTTTCTAAATTAGTTAATACATGTTCTTATTTTGGCGAAAAGCCTTTCAGGCAGTGCACTGACTGTTTTGACCTGGCCTCTTCCAAACATGTGCATCTGCTGGACGTGACTAAAACATATTCTAACACGACTAATTGCTGTTTTCTGTATAAATGCTTTGGGCAATATCTGTATTCATGATATTTATTTGATGCATGTACAACCGCTGAATCCCGTAAATTCAAATGCACTGTGTTCTACAGTGGTAATAAAAAAGGGGTGGCAGGTAAAAAAAGAATGTGGTGGTAATGACATTGTTGACTCAAAGTAGCCCAGCATCATCCCTGACCCACCCTCAGCACAGCCAGCTGCCAAAGCAGTGTCCCTGTGGGACGGGACATCCGTGCTCTGTATGATTCTACAATTGCCAACCTGTCTGAAAAGAACACTGGAAATCATGCCTTGCCACCTTGGCCAGCAGCACCATGGGCCAGCTGTGTTGAATGGGTGTTTGTGCACGGAGCCCAAGAGGTCCCTGACAGGCCGCTTTTTGTATGCCTGTGTGGTTGTGTGATTTGTGCACTGCCAAAGCCATCGATCCGCTCCAAATTAGAACAATTACTGCCACCTCGCTTCCCCTTTTCACTAGCTTTCATTAAAAACGGCTCTGTCAATAGCGCTGTTTATGCCAAGACTAATGTGACGGGGAGCAGACAGGATGGCATTAGGTGATTATTTCATCCTGGCACAAGGGGAACGCACTCAGAGAGCCTCAAGTTGAAAGAAATAGAAAAACAATATTTGTTTCAGTCTTGCAGACTTCTCTCTAAGTCATTCGGCATACTCAGCGGTCTGTAAGCCCTGTAGGAAATAGCATGGTATAATCCCTTCTCCAATCTTCCAATTAGATGTTTGTCTCTGTGATGCGGCCATACGTTGGGCCATACTTAAACATGAACCTTTTATGCTTCGTGCTTATTATTCAGTGTGTCTGAAGGTTCTTCTGCATATCCACACTCGTTGCCATGGTAACGACACACATGCGGGGTACGCTGACCATGCAGGGGCAAGACGTAGCTGTTATGAGCTTAGATAATGTACCATGAATGTAGACAGAATGATCATGCTGTGCTTCACTTAATCTTTACTAAAAACTACAGCAGACCGGGTTTACATATAAATGCCTATTAAAAACTTCAACTCTCTATGTTTAAGCTACAATATGTGACTGACTTTCTTGACACTTATTCTGCCCCCAAGGAAAAGGAAAAACACATGAAATGCAATCTGACTGGTCAAACCCAGTGGCCAAGTTAGAGGTACCCTCACCCAAACTCTTTCCTTGGTGTTCACTCGGATTGGTTGAATCAGGTCTTGCAACAGTGGAGGGCACAGTACATGATTTGCAGCATTTCCATACTCATCAGATTATTCTGTGACCCTGCATGCCCTGTGAATGGGTGCACTATCACCCCTCCCAGCAGGACAGAAATATTCCAATAGAGGATAAAGGTCATCAGTTAGAAGAACTTTGTATTGATATGCTATGACCCTTCCCACTAAGGGGGCGAGTGTGAGTCTCGTAGATCTTCTCCACTTACAATCTTGAGGTCAACTGAGCTTGTTCAGCATCTTAATACATGCCATGGAGTATGGTAGGATGTTAATTGCTTAATTGTATCATGCTGCACAGTTGTCTGAAAGCATCTGCCCTTTTTAATGAAGTTTTCCAGTGCCAATTAAGTCACTGTGCATTACATCACTACAGTGGCTGCCAAAAATAAGTCAATTAATTATAATACACAGGAAAAAAGAAAGAGGGGATGGCAGGGGTTTCTTTAATCTAGAGAATGTGATCCTTGCTCGAATCAAACCATTGAGAGTAAAGGTGTCCTTATACGTTAATCTCTCAATCTCATGTTGTTGCTTAATGTCTCAGGTTATGTTGCAGATATGTCAGGGCCATGACAATTAAAGCATAGATAATATAATTTTATGCATATATTTATGCTAAGGTAATCGTTTATTTTATTTAATATATAAAAATGTCTTAACTTTGCAGAACTTGACATAATGTGCTTCAGAATTATAATTTCTATATGATACTATGGATATCCAATAATGCTCCAAGACTTCTTTTAAAGCCCAAGGTTGCAAAGAAGCAGGCCCTTGTGAAAACAGTAATAAAACGGTGCAACTGAAATGCAAACAATAGAAAAACCTGCGATGCTCCTTATGAAACCCTCTCCATTTTCTACCACCTCAAAAGTAATTTAAAATGTGCAAGAATAATGAAGAGTCTGATGCTAAACAGTACTGATATTGCAGCTGTTTTATTGGTCTATCCAGGATGCAAAAGGGTACTACCTTTTTAAAACCAATTTGATTTCAGTTTTAAGTTTAATTTTCTTTCGTTTTTTTAGAAAATTTTTGGTCGTGTGTTACTGCGGACGATTGGGGTATTTGAAAACCAAAGGGGCTGCTAGTGGGGAATTTTGCATGCATCCACACAGCATAAAAAAATAGCAAGAATTCCAATGGAATATGTAACGACTGTGTTTCCTAAGGGTACTAAAGATAAAAGAAACACTTTAGGGGCCCATCCAGAGATGTTTTTTTTTCTCTGAGAGCGAAATTAAATGATGAGAGAGCTGTCCAAAGGAGCAATCGGGAAGCAAATCAACAGGAGGGCCAAGTTTACAGAGAATCACCAAAGCTCTACCCGTGATTTAGAATGCAGCCAGTGCAGAGCGTTCCATGCAAACCCTCCTGTGTAAATCGATGAAGCCTTTTAAACACAAAATTTAGTTTCATTTTGTTTTTGCTGCTTGGCACTACAGAAGCATGTAAACAAATAGTGAACTTAATGGGCCATGATGATTGGGTGGTGGGGCACTGCCCCACTAAATAGCCTCTTGACACAGCGCCTGCCTGCAACCAAATCAAACCATGCTGCTACTTGTGATAACACTAACCTTCTGGTGTTTTATAGCTTAAACAACATGCTGATGATCTCTATTTTTGGAGATTTTAAAACCATGGCCACATTGTGTAAAACGTTTCATGTTGAAGTATCCAATATGAATGCTCCCTAATTATTTGAAAAAAAACCCCACTTCATATTAACTGACCGTATTGAAGAATATAACTATATTTCTTGTAAAGTTTGGAGATAATTATAATGAACAGTTAGGGATGAGTATCGAGAAACAGTACTACACTGGATTAACAGTGCTGCTATTGGTATTTCTGCAGCGTTAGTGCATTCTAATGTAACAGGCATGATCAAATGATTGATGCAAAGTTGGGGATGAGAGCAGGACATCATCATTTGTTGACCAAGTATTAGTAGTGCTTCTCTCTCATTATGTATGTAGGAAACTCAGGAAACAACTTGGCTCGTTATTTCTCCAAAGACCTAACGTTAAAATAATTGTTGAATTTTTTCACATTTTTTCATGTGATGTCTTTATTTCTGGTGCCAAATTATGGAGAATAGTGCCAGTAAGAATATTGCAAAATATCATTATGTGTATAGTGCATGAGACCTGAGAGGTCTGCTTTTTTCTATGTCCGTGCCCTGGTTTGAATGCCATTTATCCTTTTGTATTCTTTTGCTGTATCAAAACTGCCTCAGCCTCAGCAGTGAGACTTGGCCCTGTTCAGTACCTAAAGACTTTTGGCATCAAATTGAACACTCATCTCCTTTCTCCTCCAAAACATCACGTTCTTCAGGGCCTCCTCCAACAGCACCACGGTGTTGCAACCAAAAAATGCACAAACCACATAACACTCTCATTTTGTCACGCCATGTCGCTGGATTTCCCCACACCCTCACCCCCACTTTCTGATTTCGTCCGAGCGTGATGCCCTGCAGGCCTCCAGGCAGCCGGCAGCCGTGGTGAATGAATTTCGACAGCTGCACAGGCACAGATAGTCACATTGTGCCACGACAGCAGAGCAGCCGGGCTGGCAGGGGGATCCAGGAGAAGAAGATGGGAAAGAAAGAAGGAAAAAAAAACCTGTGTCACCCCACCGCACCCCCTCCCATTTTCTCTCCTGCCTCCTGCCTCCTGTCTCTGTCAGTGACCCGAGACGTGTCAAGGCCCTGTCAGCTTTCTGCGCCGTCATGTCAACAACATCTGCTAACGATCTGCTCACAATTAGTCAGGCCACACCTGTTCACTTCGCTAGCGAGCGCAGGCGAGATCCTGGCAGCAGGCCAGCCATTTTAAGGCATTGCTCTTTGACTAAAATACTGATGCTTTTCAGAGGATTTTAAATTTATGTCGCCATGGTGTCAGTGACACTGCTAAGGTCGTGTTTTATTGCGCCAAGGCTGAAGCCTGAGCCATAGCTGCTGTGGGTTACACAGTGCTTTAGCACAATAAGCTGGCTGATTTATTTTGACTGTTTTGACGTGCTTCAGACGCTGCGCTAACTGGACTGGGTATATATAATTATATATTTTTTTCCTTGGGCTTTTGAATTCTTCCTCCTCCAGATTTCCATGCATGAATAGGCCTTACTTCTCATATGGGACCAAAGCTGATTAGCAGGTACAAGCTCTCTAGGGGCACTGTGCTGAACGATAGCAGGCAAAGAAAAAAAAAAGCTTGGAGAGATAAAAGAAGCTAGACTGTACGCCACCTCAAGGTTAGCCATCAATAAAGTAAGCATTCTTTTCACCTCAGTAGCGGAGAATCAACAGCAGAATGCTCTGGTCTCTGCTATCTGTGCACATTTGTATGCCTTTCTCTCCTCATGCCTAGGATAGTAGCCTTGGATTACAGGTTGGATGTATTGTTGGCCCATGCCTAACTCTGTCTTGTAATGATGTAAGATGAAGCATGAATTACAAGTCTAAGGATTGTTGTAGGTCTACACCATAAAATGCTTCCTCAACCAGAGCATGCAGTGTACTGGCTGTTTGAGCTGCAAATGATGGGAATGAGTTTTTGGGCTGTTGTCTGCTTCTGTGGTTGTCTCACCCAGAGCGGGTTGTGGGGTTAATTGCTGTGGGCTTAGGCAAAGGGACAGGTTCAGCCTGTGTCAGGGTTGCAGACAGGGAGTCAAGAGCTTTGTGTACCACTTAACTCACTCCAATTCTGTTATAACTAATCTCCCCCTCAAAGAGACAGCCTCTCCTAAGTCGGTTGTCCTCAAAGTCGCCTGCTTTGCATTTTCATTGCTTCAAATTTTGCCTATTTATTAAAGCTATTTGTTTTCAGTGCAACTGGTTAAGAATGCTTAGTTGGGGGAAAAAGAGGATAAAATATGTATGAGAGTCAAAATGCAGTCTTTAAAGCAACATCCTAATACTGCCAGCAGTGCAGATCTAGGACCTGAAGCCTTTGATGTACTGTATTATTAATAAATCCAAACATTACTTAATGCAGCGTTACTCAAACTTATTTGTCCTGGGGACCAGTCAAGTCTGGCTTTGTGGCTGCAGGGCCCTGCACATATGCCCCACCCCCTCATAACACATGTGTGCGTGAAAAGTTTGGAGTGAATGAGACAAAGGGCAGGTCGGGACTGCCGAACATTCTAGCATGCTGAAGCAAGTGCTGGGCCGTGAAGTCGGGGCATGCTGTGACAACATGGCTGAGATCAGACCTGATCTGACTGAATTTTTAAATGGTGCAGAAGCAAGGCTCTGCGGACCAGCAGGAACCCTCTCACGGACCAGCACCGATCCGCGGCCCATAGTTTGAGAAATGCCGACTTAATGGACTCCTAACCGGGGCAGTAAGGGGTTGCTGGGGTCTAACCCAGTAGTCATAGAGTGAAAGGCGGAGAAATGCAGGTCACCAGTCCATCACTGCGAAGCCACGCACAAACATACAAATACCTAGGAGCAATCTGGTATCTCCAACTCACTTAATGTATATATCTTTGGGAGAACAATTTACTCCTGTATTGTTGTTTTACAGTTGTTTACAGTTTTAGTTTTAAGAATTTAAAGGACTACTTTGTACCTTAGAAAGGAGACCTTTTTACTATTGGTCTCAGATTTTTACACCCCATTTAAAAAGCAAAATTACTAGAAACTAACAAAGCCACAGGGATTGCACGTAAGCACCATCATTACAAGATTCAGACAAATGACTGTGCAGTTTTTACACATTCACTTTTCCTGTGTGCTTTAGAAGCAGATAATTACTATAAAATCCATTATTTTAAGTTCTTGGCATAAACCTTGACCTGTATCTCCCAGAATGATTCGTTCTTCTTTACAGCAATCTGCTGTATTTGATTAATACTGTGAATTAAAATAAAGTGGCCACTTGTAGTCATGCGTGAACACACATCGTGAACAATGTGAAATTCTTTCTCTGCATTTAACCCATTCGCCAAGTGAAGCAGTCCTGGGATTTGAACCCACGACCTTCTGATTGCAGGGGCAACATCCTAACCACCAGTCCACCAGGGGCAGCACCTCCAATGTAAACAATGTTCTGTACAGTGAATGCTTATAAGCCTATACTATCTGACACCAAGAAACAGTGCAAAATACACTGTTAAAAAAAACAGTGTGGCCATTAGTGTGGCTATAAAGCTAACCAGGTTAACTCTGATGCTGTTAAAACCTGTGCTGCCTGTGTAATGAAATGCCACACCTAACAGGTGACTATGCTAATGTAATTAAAAATATTATTTAATGCTCAAGCTCCAAGGCTCTTAAGGACATGTAGAGTGTTACCTCATCCCAGTAAACCTAATTAGGTTTTGGCGATAATTTGTTTTCAGTTAAAATCTTCCCTGGGTTTCGAAAATGTATATTAAAAATATGTTTTTGTCGTTGTTGTTGTTTTCATATGCATAATGAGAAAATTACCAAAACATCTGCATACACACTCTTGCTATGCCCGAGCTTCACTCTGAACTGATGGATAGCCAGCCTTCCTGTGTCCTGAGTGTAACAAGAAGCAGCCTGCTGTGGGAGAGAGAGAACGCTGCACTGCAGAGCCGTGGATTAAGAATAAAAGTGAGGGGAGGCTGAGAAATGAACGCCCAAGACAGCAGACCTCACTGCTTCCCAAACAGCTGACCAGCAGTGTTGGGTGTAACGCGTTACAAAGTAACGCGTTACTGTAATAATATTACTTTTTTCAGTAATTAGTAGTGTAAGGCATTACTCGTCTGAAAATGGTAATATTATTACAGTTTTCCCGAGCTAGTTACTCGCGTTACATT
>JBBPDH010000104.1:19223106-19240853 GCA_037974565.1 Clupeocharax schoutedeni
GTAAGGTATTACTATTTTTGAGAGTAATATGTAATATGTAATATATTACTTTTTTGAGTAACTAACCCCAACACTGCTGACCAGTAACAACTACTGGCAGCCCTCCTAAAATATCTGTAGGTTTGTGCCCACTTCTTTGCTGCATGACAGTAGGTCTGCAGACAGAGACAAGATGTTTTTTTTAAAAAAAGATCATTTTTTTCCTGCACATGCTGTAATTACAGTGAGTGATATTAGTTTGATGTCGAGTTGCTGTGATGGAAAAGGTAATTAAAAGCTGCCACTTAAGTTAAACCATATAGTGATTGCTCTTCCTCCTGTGGAGGACTGAGCACCTGCTGCAGGATCCTCTTCAGTTAATAACGGTGTGATAATGGCCGGTTCAGCTATGACAGTGTGACAGGTGCGCCTGCAACTAGACTCTGAGTCTGGACGTGACTACGTCATTCATAGTTAATTAAGTTTGCTCTTGCTTTTTGAATGACAGGTTATTCAATAGTTGTGCCTTTAGTCTCAATCTTAATTTGTACACTTTTTAAATTATTCATAGCTTTCAATTCATAACTAGTTTTATACTGATTTTATTAGAGGTGGCAGAAAGTGGTGCAATCAATGTTCTGCAGTGGATCTATGCTGTTTGTGCAATGCGCAAAGATGGGCAAATCTCCAGACTTTAATATTCATTCTCCCCCATGATATTTCCAGGTATCTTCAATTTGCAGAGATAATAATAAAAAAAGTAGCACACTATCTGCACTGTTCTGCAACACAGTTTTGTCAGTGCTATCAACATTTGTTTCTATGGCCATTCCTTATGCTTTTGGTTATCACAATCCATTCCCACACTGCCCCACTGTGACCTGGATGTAGCAAAACTAAATGAGCCCCCACCTCACAAAAATCCTCTGACTCAGCATTTGGCCGCTCACAGACGGAGGGAGGTCGGGGTGGGGGGTGTAGTTAAGCATGCAACAGATTAAAACCTGCAGCTTGTGAAGTTTGCCTTCATTTTTATTTTTCATTTTCATTATCTGTCGGTGCAAGTATAAATGCCATGAGGATTAGAGAAATTACATGGGCTCCCGCTCGCCTGCCCCCACCCTGCGCTTATCCTTCTTGCTTCTCCTCTTCTCTCCTTACCTCCCTCTTTCCCTGCCTGTTTTTTTCCCTCCTATCCCTTTGTGCTAACTCCCAGCTAGCATTCCTCTCACACACACTGAGTGGAGGCAGGAAAGCTAGTGCCCTCTCTCTCTCTTGCGCATACACGGCTAACCGGGAGCGGGCCTCGCCCCAGAGTGCATGGAGTGCCCGGCGCAGTGTCTTAAGAATTTCTATAATCCCAGAGATCTATTACAGATAGTGCGCTGACACAAGCGACAGAGATTAGAAGCGGCAGATACTGACTGTATTGATTGGCCCTCTCATCCCCTCGGCTGGCTGAGCGCACGCAGCCGTGTAATGGAACGCAGTAATGAATTCCAGCAGCCGCGCGCAGTCGGAGCAGTCAGAGTGAGTCAGAAGTGCATGGCAGAGTTGGGTGTGAGCATGACGACTCGGGCACACGACTTTAAAGGGGGATTAACTCCTCTTAAGCACTGGTTGACTTGTCTCTTTTTCAGCCTAGGCCTACAGCTTTTTCTTTTTTGCCCCTCTCTAGTCGCAACGCAAGTCTGACCTTTGCGCCACGGAAGTAATGGAAAAGCTAAGAACTTCAACTCTGAGATGCTTCAAAGGCACAGTTCACAGTAGTCAGACCCTCAAAGTACTTCCACAGTATACTAACCACTTTTAGCACAAGTAATGCCTTCCTACTGAAAAATGAAATAGCATGTAGTGCTCTGCTAAAACCACTGAAAAATGATGCACATAATCAAAGACAGCCATATGTAGCAGAGGCGGAGGAGCCAGGACAGTTATTTTTATAGTTTGCCTTTTTGCATGATTTTTTTTTATGTAGACCTTACTTGGGGATGTCATGTTACAGCTAGAGTAGCTTGCAAATGTTAGAATTGATACTGAAGTACAACCCTACAGTTTTTTTGCAACCTGACTGGTTAAAACCACTGGAAGGTGAACATTTTCACACTGAGATTTGCACTTCCAAATTCTAATTCCAAAAATGGAAACTGGAAAACAAGGTAACCTAATAACATAGTAACATATCACTAAGTGGCAAAAATATTAAACTCAACATGACTCATAACATTTTCCTTCTGTGTCTTTGATTCTGCATTTCTGAGTGAAACATGGAGTCAGGGATGGTCTCTAAGCTAGAAACAGGTTGGCAGGGTGGGAGGAGGAGGTGAAAGATTATATTATTGAATCTTAGTGTATGGTAATGTAATCACGATTCAGATGTTTTAAAACTGATATTACATACTGACTGGTGAATGACATTTATGATGAATTGTGCTTAATATATACTAATGAGTAACTAATTAATTTATCCACAGCCCTCATGCATTCTGGAGGTTTCCTTCTGAAGCCACCTTACTATTAGATGCCATTATATGACATAAGAAATATTTTTACACCTTGTTGCTGGTTTCTTCATGACTACACCTGGATAAGGGCAAGCATATGTACAGATACAAATCTGCTCGCTCAGCAACTGAGCAACTGGTCTGAAATGCATTTAAGCTACATTTTACCCATCCCACTACTGAGATGGTGCCTCTACTTCTCCAGACCCCTGTGCTGTTCTGCTTATAGAAGAGACCACTCTTTAGGCTGCCACTACTTAATGGGCATTGCTGCTCCCTGGGTGCATAAGTCTCTTCTTCGAGGTTAGCTATAATTCCATTTGAGCCAGTTAACTCAAATCAATCGCCCCTCACATTGTCTCTCCATATTTCCCTGCCTCGCTGTCTTTTTAAATACTTTTTAATAATGTGCCGCTGACATTTCTGAAGATAATTATTGCTAATGCTATTATCTGTATCGTTATTTATTTATTTTTATAAAAAAGAGGTAATGGTAAGATTATAAGCCATTTGTGCTTTGTCTGAATTTTTATTCTGCACCACCAGAATAAGAGCACCCAAAGATTCTGCTTAAAAACCAGGTTCTACTTAAAATGTGCTATCATATGTCTAAGGCTATCAAAGGCAGTCCTAAGGTCAAACCCCTGTCCATTGCAAAAAAATGCAAAATCATCAAATGCATCACTTTCTCAAAAGACCACATTCGCTTTCTGCTAGGCCAAATAATTGGGAGTCAGAGCCTTGGGGGTCCTATGATACTGCTTTGCTCTCATCCATTTAGCACATGCACTAACCCCCATGGGCTTCTGCAGTGATAGGATAGATTGCCAACAACACACAATAGCTACAAGGCTTTTGCTAATCACAGTATTGATCCTGTAATTCTCCCCATTTGAAACTCTTTAGCTTGGTGGGCGGCTCTGAATGAATAAAGTCCAGCTCTACTGCAGGGTTGGGAGGCTCTGGGAAAAGCAGCTGAGACAATCCCACTACCGGAAAGCAGAGCAGAGGCGCTCGTCAGTATTCATGCCCAGCACTGCACACTCCCTTCAATGCTGATGAACAAATAGTTTAACCTTTTCATTTCTTTGGCTCTCTAAAGTTGTCTGTACTATGTTATACACTGTTCTGCAGTGCAGGCAGACATTTTAAAACAATTAAAACCATTGTAAAACCCAAAGCCTAGGTACAAACACACCCTTTAATTTATTCCCTGAAGCTGAATTTTTAGAACAGCTAGTGAAGCTGGTGGCTCAGGGTTAGGGAGTTTGCACTGAAATCAGAAGGTTGTGGGTTTGAATCCCTTGAGAAATAATTTTACACTGTTCACACTGTGTTGTGGTGTGTTTATGTATAAAAGTCAATGTCAGATAAAGCTACTGGGTTATAGACTGCTTAAAGTCAACATTAAACCTAAATACATTTTGTAATCATTTTCCCCCTGCCTCTTGGTGCACGGCAACGTAATAAGGAATCTGAAGATATTATATAATAAGAATGCTTGTGAGCAGCACAGATCTGTACAAGCAGAGCAACAAATGGCAGCTCCTTATATGGAAGTTACCCCAGTTTGTATTGATGGTGTCTGACATCATGCTGAGCTTTGTTTGGTGTTCCAGTGTCACATGGAAACTAAGGTATTATGATTGAAAAACATATAATAATAATAATAGCTGCTACTGAAGTTTAAAAAATCAAAAGTGAAAGTGACCATTTGTCATATGTGAACACACCACAGCATGAAATACTTCCTCTGCATTTATCCCATCCACCAAGTGAAGCAGGGGTACCTCAGAGGTGCCTAGCGGTCTTGGGAATCGAACCCGGATTTTCTGGTTGCAGGGCAAATGCCCTAAACACTAGGCCACCAATTGCCACCAATTGCCACCAAATTGCAGCATGCATAAATGCCCATAAAGAAGTAAATTCCCCAAATTTATTTTATTTTAGGTCTTAGAAGCAAATGGAAAACACTCACATTCTTTGAATCCAGGAGAACATTCAGACTAGTTTCTGCCCACAAGTGGGTGGGGAAATCCTGCAGAGTGGCCAAGCGGTGGCACGCTGAGTGAAAGAGTAGCAAGCAGCTGATGCTACTTTACATGCATGATGGTTCTCTTCCTATGGCAAGAGTGTGCAAGACTGCCCTACGAAGCCAAAGTGCAGTAAATACATATTTGGTCAAGTTTGACTTTAGACTACAAATGGTGTCCTTTGTCTTGTGAGGAAAATATCCTGGTTCAAAGTTGTCCCGTTTCAGAGAAATGATGGTGTCAAAATTGCAGTAACTACAAAATCCATACTAATACTAAAACTTTAAAGCCATTTTTCTCAATTTCAGCTTTGGCTAGTTACTGCACATTGGCTTTGTAGGGCAGAATAGCTGGCTACAAAATTACATAGCTCTATTTATTATATTTTGGACCTGCACTCATCTATACTCATTTTCAGAGGTGATTGTGGGAACTGACTGAATATTGAATCGTAAAGACTCTAGTGCTGTATTGTAAGATAAATTAACCGGTTAGTTTACTTGATCTCCAGACTGTGGTTAAGGGACAATAGTAATGTTGGGCTGAAAGCAATGTGTTAATAGGCCCGAATAAATATGAAAAACTGGATCACCCTTCTTCTCCCCCTCCGTCTTCTGTTGCCTGTCTTTTTATTTTTGATGTCCTGACTTCTACAATGATGACATGTCAAATCTATTGACACACTTTCTTCTACTTGTAATCACCCTCTTGAAAGTAATGATTCTTGAAAGTGTATGCAAAACTGACAAATGCAGTGAATAGAGAGAGGAGTGAAGTTTGATATACTGACTTTGTAAATTATCAACAACAACCACCTCAGTCTCTGAATGATCAAAACACCCCCACCACCTATCTACTAATCCTAAGCACACCATTTCACACAGTGAAGCATGGACATGGCAGCATCATGATACCTGTGTACTTTTCTTCAAATGGTATTGGAACGCATTAGAGGAGAATTTAATATCTTCAGCCAAGAAACAGGAGAAAACTGATGTTTCAACAAAGCAATAACCACAAGCACACAGCCAAGATAACTCAAGAAAGGTGAAGATGCTCACGTGGCAACAAAGTCCTAATGTTTTGAAATTGTCTTTATTTAATACTTTGTTTAATCATTTCTTTGTTTATGCTTATGAATACCCATTTTTCTTATCTCTTATCTATATAAGTACAAGGGCAAACACTATCTGTATGAAATGATGAGCAACAAAAGCAAAACTGTGCAAATCCTTATTTCCCCTCACTGTGTGCCCTTTTCCTCATCCATCGACATGCTTTTTCAGGATGAGTCATTTTTATAAAATGTTACAAAAATCCATCACTTGTTCCAATTCTTCTGAACATATCCATTCAGATATATCACTATCATAAGAGATCGAAACTATCCTTCTGGCCACTTTCATCTCATAAGAGACTGTTCCTTTTTACGTAAAATGACACAAAACCAGTACCAGCATTTACTGCAGCACCTGACAGTCTGAAAGAAATAGCCAATTTTATACCTGTTATTCTCTCAGACAGCAGCAGTGGTAAGAGGCCTAAAGGTCTTTCGAGTTGCCTTAGAAGTCAACATGTCTCCAAACCCAGACATATCATCTCTCCAGTTCCTCACTTTATATAGGTTTCTCTAGTATTGTCTCATATAGCAGGATAACTCCTTATTTCAGTCCTTCAGGTCTGTGTCCATTCCTGGCAATGGCCCGGTGAGCCAGGTCAGCAGAGTAACCCTTTGAAAACCAGTCTGTAAATGTATGGCATTAGCCCATGTGGTCTCCAAGCAACCAGAACAGATGGCGCCAGACTGCTAATGGTGAGCTGGTCCATGCTCGGCACTGTGCGTCTTGTAATTGACCCTTTTAGATCTGTGGAGAGGGAATTCCAAAGCACTGCACGTGCACCTCCTTAATGGAATGTTTTTCCTCCACCTTTTAATTATAAGATGCTGGTTTTAGTGGTGCAGGTGCTGAAATGGGCCAGGAGGACACCGTTAGGAAGATTTATGGATGACAGTGCCCTTGGCTGGTAACAGCATGAAGTGATGGTTAGCAGTTTGTATGCTAATCATTTAGAGAAATATATTTCCTGACTGGTTAACTTTCAGTGTCCCTTATGTAAAGGTCTAGTATTTTAGAATTAAAGTGCTGGCTGAAATCTCAACCAGAGATTCTTTCTGATATCTAATGGTCATAACTATAAATGTAAGTGCATGTTTAAAAAAAATCATTCCAAAATGCTTTCAGAATTATATGTTCCAGGAAAAACTTCATATTTGCAGAATAAGGAATGTTCATGGCAATCTAGAGCTTCAGGTGAAGGCCCTATAAATCCTAAAATATATGTTGATTTTTTGATTAAATAGAAAAATTCTTGGTGTACTTAAAAATCTGTATTCTAATATCACTTTTGTATTCGTGTTAGATCTTTTTTGGAAGCAGGTAAATTCTTCAAATGCCCAATGAAAAATTATCCATAAAGTATCTATGAAGATCTGTCATTGGTTAGGACTTCAGAGGCTAGCCTGAAGGTCTTACACATTGTATTATCAGCCAAAATAATTAGAAACCCAAGATTAACAATATGTGAGATATATTTTGTGAGGTGAAAACACAAGTCTAGGTCTTCTGGTAGTCCTAGGTGTATCATATATCTAGGTGTATTTGATTATTACCAATAGTTTGGACAGGTATCAGCTATTACCAATGGAGAGAACACAGCTCTGTGCTGAAAGAATCATTGTAAAACTCATTCAAAGTACAAGCTTTGGATAAGATTTATGGGATGCATTTCACAAGATTTACATTTCCATGTTTAATCTATACTGGACAAACAAAGTTTATTTGAATGTATCTTAGCTTAGTAACTAGAATCCCACAGAGGCACTAGGAGAAATGAGCATTATTATAGAAGTGTTATCCACTTGTTTTCTATTACTTTATTTGTAGCAACAACAACACACTTTTCTAAACCAGATTTTCATGCTGATTTCAGATCTGCAGTTTTTTCAGTCACATCATTTGCTATAGACTTGCATGGATTTTTTATTAAACCACAGGGACCAGTCAAGTAACTGTTTCAATATTTTCAGTGTGAAGTCAGACAGGCCACACTGTGGCATAGATATAATGATCAGTGTCAGTCAGCTACCACTGTCTCTTCAAAAACACATAGTTTTTGTGATGAAGGTAGTTATATATTGCATGATAGTTGGTATAATTAGCATATAATCATATGCTGTGTGTGCAGGAAAAAAACTAAACACAGATTAGAAATCAGCATGAAAACCACAAGAAAAAACCCACATAAGCTCATCTCTGCTGATTTTTACCTGTTGACTTGTGTTATGTTAGCCTGGAGCCCAGACTCAGTAGAGGTTGACTGTGACTGAACTTCGGCTTTGGGCAATATTCACCTTAATATGATGAGATCATGAAGGGCAAAACCCAGTGTGTTAGAAATCACTGAAGAACAGCGTTAAACCAATATAGGTATTAAAGCAAGGTCAGGGGCTGATATCAGAGCAGCTGCTGGGGGAAATTACTGCATCACTTCAGCTGTCAGCAGTGCAGAACCACAATTAAACCATTTAGCAAACCCCACATTTTTACTTGAGGTTACCTGAAGTTTAAGAACTCTAACGTCATGCCACACTAACCCAAGCAACGTGCCACTTTGTGTGCAACCCTTGCAAAGTCTTACAACACAAAAATGGCGGCCACCTCTGTTGCTGCTTAGATGTCCATGCTTCAAAGCAGCTTAAGTTCCCTTGCACTTGGCAGGAAGGGGTTTTGAAGTGCACAAATAAGGTGTTCTGAGCCAGAAAGAGTTGGCTGCAGATGCCCGGCACACTCCCTCTCAGTGCTAGCTAACCTACAGTGCCATTAATCGCATTAGCCAGGCTCTCGCTCTCCGAGGGCCGGAGTCAGGGACCTGGATTAATTGGTCTCTACTATGCAAAGCAGGCACATTGGAACAGGAATTCAATACTGAGAAGTGTAATGAGTGATTAAGGAAACATTTCACCGTCGCTCAAAGTTTAGCTGGGCGAATAAGAGAAATATGCCAGCACTTATTATTTATATATTTAAGGGGTTTTTTTCTCTCCTTTTTTTCAATACCTCTTTCTTTTTCTTTCTTACTTTATTTCTCCGCTTATGTGAATGTCATTCCACTGCCCCCCCACCTCCATCCCCTGAGGTCCATTTTTAGCTATTAATCGCCAAGCTGGAGATAAAGGCTGATTCTGAGATTTTTGTCACATTTTCCGACACAAAAGCTGACTGCGAGATTTTTGTTACACTTGTCAAGAGATATGGTCATTTCAGCTCAGCTTTTCATCAGCCTTTCCGTGCCATGGCAGACCGCACTCCATGTCAGTGTTGGGGCACCGTACATTACCACTCTCTCCTGCTCTAGGAGAAAGGTCAAGAGAGGACCCTCATTTATTATTGAAATGGCCGACAAGTGAGTTTTTTCTCTCTCGCCATGTAGTGAATCTAAGCTTTGACTTTGAGGTTAATACCACTGTCAAGCATGTTTAAGATACATTGTTACCAACTATCTGCAGAATCTGCTTGTGGTGGGGCGTGAACATATGCATAGGAGTTTTTCCGTGACCACCGAGTGACCGTAAAGCAGCCATATTTTCACATCAGAAGGACCAATCAAAATCTCTCCTACCTCTCTTCCAAACCAATTTATCTTTCTGCTTTGCAGCTTATAAATGTTGGCATGCCTCTTGTGACATACAGCTCTATGGAAAATGAATTTCTAAATTAGGATCCTTAGGCTGTTGTGGCCATGTTTTCCAAGACCGCAGACTATACTGTGAAGCATTGAGGCTAAATCCAAATAAAATCACCTAAAAAAAAAGGTGGATTCAGTCCTCCAGAGCGTGTTTTATACAGTTCAGCCTCTTACACATTTTAATTGGACGAGGGGCTGCAATGTTTTTTTTTTTAAATATGACTGCACTTTCATAGAAAGAATAATTAGAAGACTTTAATACATTTTCATTTTTTCTTTTTCTCTAGGATTTAACCGCAGCGGCCTTGATAATGTAGTCTAAATGCTGCTGGCAGTCTAAGAAGCTGGTTAATTTTAGAACAGATTCAGACAGCTTATAAAACATAGGGCTTAGAAAAGCAAGTCCCAGGATATAGATGCTATTTTTTAGCCCATGTTAACTATACTGAACATTGAAAAATTCAAACAAAGATTCTGTAACGTTTTTGCACATTCCATATTTAAAATTATGCCAACCGCTTCACAGCACAGCGCTAAGCAGATCCAACTGTAAATGTTTTGAAAGGTCAAATACAGGCCGTTAAAGTATAGTTAATTCTCTCAAGGTGTATTTATCCAGTTACTCCATTTTTACCATCATTTTAAAGTAAAACACTTTCTTGAACTAAATACTTAATACAAGGTAACTGGGAAGTAAAGTTAAATAATATAATCTTATTTAACACATAGACTCACTGTTAAAGGATCATTACACCTTCATGCATTTTACTACTATTAAATATCCATATACATATGACACTTATAAGAAGCAGCATTTCAATGTATAATAAATATGTCCTTTATGTATAACCATAAGTGGAAACTCCTGGTAGTGAGTTAACTCAAAGAGGTCAATGTCATAATGAGAAGAAGGTGTTAAAACAGCTGTGGAATTGTTAAAAAGTCCATTTGCGGGCTGTAAACAGATCTGCCCAATATAATTAGTTAGTTTACACAAACATAAGTGTTCAGCTTGGTGGCATCTTTTTAATGACTCTGCTACATTCACAATAAAATGAAATTCTTTTGAAGTCAACTTTATTTTTTGGACTAGATCTACATTCCTGGTCCTGCGCCGTGTGCCCCAAAAGCCTTCTTGATCACATAGATTAGCATGTTTTGCTGGAGAGGGTTCTGGCAAGGTTCTGAGAAACTAGAGCCTTCAGATTAAATTAATAGAAATTCATTAGTTTTGCAAGTAGGCTTTAAATAGTGAAAAGCGAAAATATACAAATAAATACAAATAAAAATGAGCTTGTTAGAGGAGGCCTTTGCAGAGTACTGGCCTTAAACAGCTGAGTCCACCACTTCTTAATGTCTCAGACATTGACAAAATGCTGAAAGCTTAATAAGCTACTCATTCCTCCGCTCATCTTTGCCAACCACACGCTTCAACAATGCTTGGATTTACAGGAAGACAGGACCTCCCGTGCCCCCATTCTTCGGTGCTCAACTCTTCATTTCAAAGCCACTTTGTAACTGACTTTTTAATGACACGCTGTAAAATTTCTTTGAGCAACAGCAGTTTAGAGCAGCAGAAGTTTGCGCAGTGGAGATGGTACATTATTTCAGGTCGACACCTTATAAAACAGCCTCTTTCCAGTGCAGGTAAATCGAGTAAGTGAAATACATCAGAGAGGGTTTTGCTGGCGAGCTTGATAGAACTCATTCATAATTAATCATTAAATACAATCCTACGTCATTTCCACGCCTGAGGAAAGGCAAATCTGAAACAGTGTGAATAAAATAATAGGAGCTAGATCTGAACGCAAAAAAATAATGGCCTGTTTTACTCGGGGCTCGGGTACTGAGTAATATTGTATATTCATATGGTTTCATATGGAGAGCTGGGGTTCTGCGGAGAGAGTGCGAGAGAGAGAGAGAGACAGAGAGAGATATGAGGGAGCTGCGTGTTTAGGCAAAGTTCACACTTCATTCTCTGAGGGTTAGTGAGGAATAGCTGTAACGTTTTGAATTCAGATATGGAGTTAACTGGTGTGGACCGAGGGGCAAAATCAGCTCTCTGCGTTTGATCTTCCTCAAACTGATTTACATTTAAGAAGTACTGGGCTTAATCTACCCATTTATCCTAACAAATGAAAGGGGAGAGAGAGCGAGAGAGAGAGAGAGAATATGAATGAATGAGTTCGAGAAAGTAAGAGAGAGAGCAGGAAAGAGGGAAAGTGTATGTGAGTGAGAGAGAAAGAAGGAATGAAAGGGAGAAAGAGAGTGAGTGGGGGAATGTGAGGGAGAATGAGTATGATATGAGTGAGTTGGGGTGCGCGTGTGTGTGTGTGTGTGTGTAAAAGAGAGTGAAAAGTTGGCTTTCACAGAATTCTGCAAAATTAAACAAATGATTGGTCATGATTGGAGGTTTATGCTGGTGTATGTGTAAGCATAAAGAACAAATCAGCAATATGAAGGAATGAAAACACTAAATAAAGACACTGAAACTAACACAGAGGAATACTTACAACAGCTTTGGTGGACAAAATGACACAGGACCAGATTAAAACACTGAGATGCAGACGTACTTTTACATAAGACATGACTAGAAATGCCTGGAATAGGAGAGGTCACAAACTACACACACGAAAGAGGAGGTGGGCTAAGACCTAAACCAGAACAGTACAGCATTTAGAACCACAGTGCTACCAGTACAAGCTGTATAATTCTACTGGATTCATCTCTAATATGATCAACTGCATGTTAAATTCCTTTAGAATGGTTCACAATTTTTATTAATGATACCTGTACCTGTAACTGGATAGTTTTCTAAAAATACAGCAGGCATTAAATACCCTCAGTTTATCCCTGTACGCTGCCAAGACCAAAATTATGATGTTTTGTCAGAAACACACTGTTTTTCTCTCTGCCTTGCATATTACCACCAGAGATGGAATTATTCCTGACCAGGCTATTGTCTACAAATACCTCGAGGCATTTGGGTAGTACCTTGTCTTTTTCTCACCATGTCGTCAAGTTGAAGTCTAAAGTCAAGACAAAGCTTGGATTTCTGTATAGAAACTGTTCCTCTTTTATATCTACTGCCAAATATATAATTGTTCAAATGAACAATCTTCCCTTATTTGATTACAGGGGTCCAGTCTATACAATGGATGGCAAAGTAACACTTTGGAATCTTGGTGGAACCTATCATGTTATTTGATTTGATACAAATGTCCACATTAATGCACGCCATTGCCTTTTATGTTCTTTAGTCAAACACCCCTCAGGCAAACACATCATGATATTCATTGGTTCAGGCTTATCTATAAAACTCTCTTATCTAGTCAGCCCCTAAGATCACTCTGTTATTATAGACAATTTCCATGACCACATAGAACACACAGTATTAAAATAAAGCCCCCTAAATCTAGCAGAGACCAAAGACCCCCTCTGCTCCTGTATCTGTTGTTTTTCCAATTTGTTGCTGCTAATAACTGGAATTAATTAAGTTTTTTACAAAAAAATTAATAAATATCTATTATGGCTCTCAAAGGCCTATTATGTGGCTCTCAAAGGCATATTTTTAATGATACGTGTAAATATTTTCATTCTGTTGAGCTATTTTGGTAATTATGATGATAATGCTTGCTTTGCTATGTGTTTTTCTGTCTGTTTTACAAGAGCTTTCTGACACTTGCCAGACTGTTACTATTTTGGATGCCTTGCCTGGTAAAATAAAGGTTATGAAAGAATAAATGAATGAATTGTATTTTATTGCAAACTACATGTTGTGTGTTCTAATGGTTTTGATAGGAATCATGTAGAATTACTGTAGATCTTTTCTGTACAGCAATGAATAAAAATGTTACTTTGTACACTTTTGTACACTATATTACATTACATTATCTTCATAAGGTAATCTAATTTCTTCATCGGGGTTCCTGTAATTACAGGTTAGCAAAGCACTGTGGTGATACTATGATGAGTCATAGATTGAGGTGGCGGTTATTTAAAGTGAACATAAAGCTAAGCTTATTATTTTGCCCCTTCCTTGCCAGAATTGCACGATTCACAGAGGAGATAAAAAAGGGAAAGAGGAGAGTAACAAACACTTTACAGGGTAGGAAGCACAATTGGGGAGCCATTAGGAAGGGTGAATTCACTGCACATGCGAAATTACCTCAGCACCTTAACTTTCTGACATTTTAAGTGCGATTGTGTTCAGGTTTGGCATGAATAACAGCAGGTTTGGGATTATAAGGTTTAAGCCCTGCATGTTCACTGACCCTGGCAGTGCTCCTATCTAATGCTGGTGCCAAACTCTCAGTTTATCTTCTCAGCAACATAATATGAACAGTGAACTGGCTCATTACAACACACTGTACTCCTACACCTGAGGCAGATAGTTTCCCAAGGAATTGAAGCAGTGCATCAAATAGCATGACTTTACCCCTATTTTCTGTCACACATCCATGAAATAACAGCTGCTTTGAGTTAAACTCTGAGACATGAGAAATGGAATTTTGATTTCACTTTTCTGTCATATCTGTTTGTATTATGGGAGAATTTGATAATGCAAGAGCTAATGTTCCCTATTTTCACAAAACTGATGTGAGGAAATTAATCTGTTAACAATTTAGTTAATATATGCAAAAACAGAAATCTTAATTTATGTATCCTAGAAACAATATATTGACAGATATGGGTGGAGGTAGCTCAGTGGGTAGGATACTTGCCTCCGGACCATGAGGTCATGGGTCCGAATGCTACCTTAAGCACATCACCACTGGGTCCCTTAACCACAGGTTGCTCCAGGGAAACTGTCTCCTCTAGTAAGGGAATGGAAGTCGCTTTGGATAAAAGGATCTGATAAATGCTGTAAATGTAAATTTGCATATTTTTTGCTTGTTTTCATAATTTAAAGATGTTTTTAGGCTTAAAATGTGCATCTTATTTGCAACTGATTTCCTCTCATTTTGGGAGATGCCATGTAAACAAATGTGAAATCCACAGAGTTTATAACATTTCAGCTTTCTTTTTAAATGAACACACTGGCATGTGTGATATAGAAAGCTGCCATATGTAGCTAGCTGGGATGAGTCGTTTTTCAGGAACAAAGCTTGTGTTTGCCTGAGCTCATTGCGGCCTTTATCCAGATTAGGTGGTCTTATCTATTATCTGATGCTTACTCTGTAGGAGACGAGTCTCGATGGCATCAGCTGCTTTGTGACTCTCCCACACCAGATGTACAGACAATAATTTTGGCAAGGTTCCCTGTTCTCAGAGAAGAACAGAAAGCACTTACACTAGAAGCCAGCGGGCTGCGTATTTTAAGTCAACATGTTTTCTTCTGTAAGTACAGAAAAATAGCCCAGATTATAGTCCCTGGTAAGCAAATATACTCCACAGTTATAATAAAATTGAGAAATATGTCAGTAAATTTCTTTAGAAAAATATGTTCATTAAAATATTCTCAAGAGACCATGGCTAGTTCTGTCATGGCCCCAAAGAACCCATTGTCCTCTTTATTCTTAGACAACCATGTAAGTCCTGACAGTATTGTGATTCCACTATTTAGGGTACTGGCAATCCATGGAAGGCCACAGTGTCTGCAGGCTTTTGTTGCAATCCATGTACCATGATTTACTAATTAGATTCCCTCCTTTGTTGAGAACTCATTAGTGGTGTTGTGCAGGAGACGAATAATTATCTCTTGACCCTGCAACCCTCACTGCGTGTCCGGGATTTAGGGCTTAAGAGCTAGAAAGGTGAATGTAAAGCTCAGCCTTCTGGGACTCATTTCTTAGTTTCAAATATTCACATAAATACTGTTGTTCCAATAGGCTTCACCAGACTCTAGCAGACACTTGGGGGCCAGTATGAAAAGTATGATGTAGGTGTTGGTAAAATAAATAAATTAAATATTCTCACACAAAATACATGTGTAGATGATAGATCTTCACCTGGCAATTCTGAATTTCTGGTGACTTCCACTTGGATAGATGCTATAGGATGTGTAATATAATTTTATACAGTGTAACTTGGGCTGAATACTGACTAGCTTGGACAGGAGGAACTCCCTATGCCTTCCCTCATAGGTAAACTCTCTTTTTAAGATCCTTCACTGAGATGTATAAATATTCAAATGTTCTTGGCCACTGTTGTGGGAGTCTCTAGCAGGTTTTGGGGACATGTGCCTGCAGTGTCATACAGATGTCTACTTCTGCCTGTTCTTTGTCCTGCTGTGGGCAGGGCAGGTGACCTGTTCACGGATGCAGCAGCTTTTCTAGACAAATGTGTCTTTCTTTTTCACTCTCTCTCTCTCTCTCTCTCTATTTATCTATCTCTATCTCTATCTATCTCTCTCTCTCATGCGCATACACAGTTATTCTTTGCAGACTCCAGACATATAGATTAAGTTCTTAATCCCTGCCAGGTCTGTGAACTCCCACTTTAACTACCATATGGACACCCCCGCACATCCAGAGTGAGGTTAGGATGACAGATTTAGCACAGCAGAGAGTTCCTGACAGAAAACAGGTACAAAGCTACCTTTAGTCTGGCACAAAGCTAATTATACTTGGGCAATCCTCCGTTGCATTTCAGCATTCACTGCTTGCAGCCGGGGGCTTCACTAAACCAAATTCACTGGAGCATGAGAAGGTGTGAGAGAAGGAGTAGATGAGGGAGAATGAGTAGAAGAGGCATATAATGTGAGAGAAAGAGTAGAAGAGGAAAAATGAGTGAGAGGGTAGGAGTGAGCGAGTGAGCAGAAGAGGGAGGAGGTGGGAAATAAAGAGTAGAAAAAGAAGAAGGAGTTAGAGAAGATGTGGGGGAAAAAACAGAGTGAGAAAAGGTGTGGAGGGAGAAGGTTTGAGTGAAGGTGTGGAGCAAGGGAAATGTTTGAGAAAAAGTGTGGAGCAAGGAGAATGTTTGATGGAAGGCATGGAACCAGCAGTCTAGAAACACATGACCGTTGAAACAGTAAGATTTGAAGCACCTGCAGGTATAGATCAGTTGTGAGGAGCATGATAACCCAATAACACGGGCTATGATAACTAATGGTGGAATGTACCTGAGCTTGAGATTCCTAGCCTAGATCGTGTGTGGTTAACTTTGTTTAAAGGAGATAGATTGCTAGTTGGACTAGACAGATGAGGGGATCTGTGAGCAATAAAACAGAAGAGCCACCTGTATTGGCACTTTCATTTGTACTGCTCAGTCTGTGCTCTCGGGTCAAGGTTCTGAACCTGGGTTTGCCCAGTCATCTCTAGGGCAATGGGACATACTGCTGTAGTGCAGTTTCTCGTATTTATCCCATTAAATGAGTAGTTTTATTTAATTTGTTCCCAAATTGTGTTAGAGTTCAGGTCTAATACTTAATGGTAAGTGATTCTTTGGGAAGGATTGACTCCATCCCTGTGTATACTAGATACATACATAATCACATCAACATCCAGCATATTTTTCATAAAATATTTCAAGATATGTGTACACCATTCAGAAAAGTCATTAAGCATTGTACTGCAGAAACAAAGGTATAGTTGAAAAAGACAAACTGCTCAAGAAGTGCTCCTGTCTCAGATGGTCATCAATATGATTAATTGAAAGTGTTTTTGTCATACGTGAACACACCACTGCACACAGTGTGAACAGCACGAAATTCAACCTCTGCATTTAACCCATTCACCAAGTAAAGCAAGGGACAGCAGTCTGTGGGGACGGTACCTTGCTCAGGGTACCTCAGCAGTGCCTAGCGGTCTTGGGAATCGAACCTGGACTTTCTGATCGTAGGGCGAATGCCCTAACCACTAGGCTACCAGCTATCAGGGTCTGTGAGGGTCCACCAATAAACATGAAATGGAATCACATGGTAACAATTCAGCACAGCTAATCTTATTTATTATGGTTTCATGAACTGTTTACTCTCACAGTTAATCTTCCACCAAACAACAAATCACAGTCTTACGATCACAAATCACAACCATTCACTGGTGGAAGGAATGGCCATACTTTTCTGAAAACACTGGTATGATATTTCCTTCTGAACAATAATTAGATTAACCCTCTTAGTAATATCCAGGGATGTCTCACCTGTATAAAGTTGCTTTTGGGCAAATTGAAACTATTGTACTTTTTACACCACTCCAGTCTCTTCTGGGGCACTCTAGCATGATGGTACGGGCTCTTTGGGCTCTCCTTTTAAACAGATATATTTGTCAACAGTCCTTACCAAAACTCATCCCAACTTTCATGCTACTCATCGCCATGAAACAATGTGTTTTCCCACATTTTAGCTGTTTGTTTTTAGCTTAATTTTGTTCACTTTAGTTATATATTTATATCTGTGTTAAAATCAACACTATGACATTGAACTTAATATCATATGAATTTTTAATATATACTGCTCACAAAAATTGAAGGAACACTTTAAAGAAACACATTAGATACATCAGATCTCAATATGAAGTTGGATATCTATACAAATAACGACAGG
>JBBPDH010000104.1:19282478-19292643 GCA_037974565.1 Clupeocharax schoutedeni
ACGTGCCATAACAGAAAAAACCCCAAAACCCCAAAACAAAAGCAGTGGCTAAGGTGCCACTGACCGGAAACCTAACACTGGGTTTCTGTGTTTATGAAATTCCATGAGCTGCACACAAGATTTAATCTCATGAAGTATTAATTGAGCCAAAGCCAAACCAGGTATTTGTGAGGAAAAACACTAACTGGCCTGTTTTAACTTCTTTTAAATATTAATTTATCAGTGCCTTAGACTTTTACATACAATTACATGTTGTTAGGAGTGCTCATACCAAAGGGAAACCCTCAGCAACCCCAACTGAACACCTGCATTCATGTTCTTTAACTGTATTTCACAAATTCTTCGTTTACATGGTAATCAATTTGACCAGTGCAATAGTATGGGGCTGAAGTGGAGAACCATGGATAACTGATTTAGCTTTACCTTCTCATCCAAAGGCACAAAGCAGGTGAACAGGAGTCAAGATATAATTCATACAAGTCAGTTCTAGATTGCTTTTAGAAGAAAAGAAATGAAATTGATTGAAAAATGCAGGATCATTCAAAATACATGGAAACAGCAGATGGCTCTGAAATATGATTACAATAATACAGCTTATGTTGTTATTTTGAGTTTTTTTTTTCTTCTTTCTGTTATTGCTCACCTAACATGTTATTATTTTATCTATTACTTTATGTTCTTCAGATTTTTTTCCCTAAAACTAAAATACCAAGACAGAAAGAAAGAAAAGAAGAAGAAAGACCAAGTGCGAGATGATAAATTAAAAGAAAGTGAAAAACGTCTTTTTTCCCACTGCTCCACTAAAGGGTTGCGTGAGATTACTTTCTCCACCAAGCAGACAAGAACAAACCTTAACGTAATCTCTGCAGCGCAATCATTTCATCCCCTCCACAACGGACTTTTCTCCAGAAAGCAGCTAAATCGGCCCTCCTGTTGGCCGCTGAAGAGGCTCTTTCCCCTTCAGAGATGTGCCTGCCTCAATAGGTCGGAATCCATATCAATGTCCTCCCCAAGGAAGGATTCCTGAGAATTCCCCAAAGCCGGCTTTGACAAATCTCAGATGAGTCTCAGGTGGGGCCTGCCAAAGCGAGCGCAAGCCCTCACACACTCACACTCACTGACCCTCAGGCTCCTTTTGATAATCAATGTGGTCTGAGGGCCCTGTGTCTTCTTCAATCCGATTAAGTCTGATACTGCACATAAAAATAAGCTCCCATGGACAGCACAGCTCCAAACCTCAGCCTAACTGGAAAACATGTTCTGAGGATATGTGGTGTCAGTAGATTAGTCTTTGCCATACGGTAGTTGTGCTTAATTTCTCTCTTTATCCAAATAATTCAGGACTCTTTAATCAAAACCGCTTGTACCTGCAGGAAAGAGGAAAGGAGGCTATGGGTCATAATGTGCATTTGTCTATGCACAAAGTACAAGAACATTAGATATTAGAAAACTGGAGCTGGCCTTTTTCAATGGACTGTTGGTAAACTACAAAAAGATCAGCTTTTCTGGTTATTTTGTATCTGATCAAGATCGGCACCACAGGACCCTGTGGGTACTCAAGGAGGTTTTGATAGCATTTGCAGCTGAAGTCAATGTTAACTTGTCAGATTCTTTATCGTTCCAGGTGAAGATAAAGTCGATGAACACTAAGTGTGGAATGTAAACTACAGCGGTGTGTTGATGCACTGATTGATGTTTTTAGAATTATTACTGTGCAAAGGTAAGCTGCTTAGGAAACTGGTGCTAATACTTTAGCTTTGTAGACTCCACAGATTCAAGATTTTTACTCATATTTTCACTCGTCAGAGAAAAATGGAAGCTTTGATTCTACACATGATTGCATGTATCTGTAAAAAATTGTGGAAGTGTGAGGGCTCAGAAAAAGTGTACCAATTCCCTGTCAGCACATCTAGTGAATAGCCAACGTAAGCAAGTGGCTGATGTGCCAGTTCACAGTCTGAAGAAGACCTGCTGTCTGAACCAAATACTGTGCAAGACATTTAAGGTACTTTTCCATAGGTATACAGGAGCTGTGCTGTACCTAAGCCATACTGCGATGCCACAAATGTAACATCACACTTAGATTTTTCAGTGTATCTCAGCCCCAGTGAGAGTGTTTCTGGCATGCAGTTCTCAACCCATTGTTTATAGCCAGCCGTCATCCTATAAAACTGCGTTTATGGAATCATACCTGTGGAAATTTCTGTCAGAGTTGCTCTTGTTAATGTGATCTTTTTTATTTTATAGTCTTAGTTTGAGGTATTTTCTTTTTTTAGCTATGCGCTGAAAACCTAACTCAGCCAACCTGCGATGTCCTTGTACACCTTCACATTTCTCACAGCGTTAGAGAACTCCCACTGAAATATGTCCTCAGCCCAAACCGATAATAGTACTTGTACTTCACTGGATTCCCAGTTGGAGTTTATATATCCATTGTTATTGTTCTTGTTGGGTGTTTTTCTCTAAAAGAACAAAGTAGGCAGGATACTACCACTGGGTTCCTGAGCAAGATCCTTTGTTTCTCCAGGGAGACTGCCCTTCAGATAAAAGCTTCTACTAAATGCAAAATGTATGTTGTCTTGACAACATTTTCTGACCAATCAACTAGCAGTGAAGCAGTATTCTCAGGTGCCGGCCATTATTGGGCCTGCCGTTGAGCCACGCTGTGACAGCACAGGGTACTCTGGTACAAGTTACTTTATTTGTAATGGAAAAATATATGTTCATGGTACAGTGGTGTTTCTTGTGCAAGTGGAAAAGCACGATTAGATCCCAAAGGGAGGGCACTTGTTTAAGTATGCATTTTTAGAACATTTAGGTTCTATTTAAAAAATTTTAAACTTCAGTTTATATGACTGACAATTGTGTGCTTACCAGTTTTGCACCTGCTCTGATGAGAAAAAAAAGAAGCTTTGACTGGCTCTACGTGAGCCTGTGTAAATATAGTCATTTGTATGGGCACAGAATTGTGCAATATTTCAGCCAATAAGTTACCAAGCAAGGTAGTGATTTAATCAAATTAGATACTTTAGAGCACTGATGGTTCTAGCTGTGCGAAATAGGTGGAAAAATACTGCATTTAGAACCATGAGTACCCATTTGTTCCAGTCTGGGTCAGTTCTTTTTCTTTGTGACTGACTGTGCAGTGGAAAAATGACCACATAACTTTAATCATGAGCCCCACAAAAGCAGAAAAAGAAAAAAAGCCAAAAGAACTTGGCACGGTTGAAATATGAGCGATTGATTGCATGCAGTTTGCATCATGTTCATTGGGTGGCTATCTTCCATTACTAACTGCTTTATCCTCATAGCTCCAGAAGCAAGCTTCAGACACATGCCTGGGCTGATTAACTATAACTGAGAAAGTGGGGGAAAGCGGATTTTTACGAAACCATTGCTTTAACTTGCTTCTTTCCTAACCTGGCATTAAGTTAACACCGTTAGCTCAAACCCATAACAACGGTGTGTTGGTGCTGCCCATCTGTTGTTTCACACGTTGTTTTCTCACCATAAACTCACCAACTGGCCACCTGAATCAGAGTGTGGGCGTCACACTGTGAGCATGATAAATACGACTCCATGGGCTACGTTTAGTGCTGGCACGTGCCCCCAGCCTGTTGAGCACACCCAGCAACTTAGTGGAGGAGACAAACTGCCCCAGACCATTTATCAAAGCTAATAGGTCATAGTTTACTCTCTGACACGCCACATACATCATAAAGTCTGACGCCAGCGAACAGAAGCGGGCTGAAACACAGCTCCTTATAGAGATGATGTCAGCCACTTTTCTGTGGCTGCGGCACTGTGTCCCCGTGTTTCAGCTTAATCATTGTGGGCTCTCTTGTGCAAATGTCAAGACACAACCTGAGTGCAAGCAGGGTTATGATGATAAAACAAGTAAACCATTTTTACTGCTCTGTCATGGTCAGGGGCACCTTAAGAAAGAGGGAAGTTAGGATTGTTCAGAGGGCCCAGCATGGACGGGGCCCTTATAGAACTCATTATTATTATTATTATTATTATTATTATTATTATTATAAATACGCTCTTATCATATTATTATAATAAATCTATTACATCATTTCATTTTTCAGGAGGATCAGCCTTCATATTTCACTCTCCTTTCTATTCATTATATGATTAAGTTCTCCTGAATCTTGCAATGAGTAGTGGAGTTCCAATATTATATCATGTTTGTCCAAAGGGTCAAAAAGTACTAGCGGCGCTCCTGGTGCGATTATTGCATGAGAAATGAGCCTTAACTGTATTCCTAGCAGAACTTTCTTTAAATAATGCGGTTTTTACATTTTTGAAGAATGGGGTGCTCCCAAACACTACATCGTTTTTTTCCTTTTCTGCGTAAATAAATCGTGTAGCTACAGCAAGGGTTTTTCGTTGGTGGAAATCCATTACTGAAATTAACGGAGAGGTTGCTCAGCAATGACAGACACTTCCAGAGTGCTTTTGGAAAGAAAGAGAAAGCGACGTGCCTAGAGTTTTCCATGCGTTTTAGGCGCGATATGTGAACGGCCTCTTATGCTGTCTTTACTGTTGGATGTACTACAATAATGTCTGAGTTTGTGCACAGATTCAGAACAAGATCACTAAAGCAACATTTGATTTTAAATGGGGGCTAGCAATAATAAGCAACTGAATCGTGAAGTAGATGCTTATTCATTTGCTTATTTATAATGGCAGTTTGTGACACAAAATATATAATATTTTGATGGGTTCAGTGTGATAATTCACACGCGCCCGAGGTTTGAGTCTGATTAAATAAGCATATTGACTCTTTGTCATTGTGATGTAAAATGTCATTTTATTCCTTATTATTGTTAGTGCTTTAAAAAAATTATTGAAGTGGCAAAACAAACAGTGACTCAATGTGGTGGGGGGCATGTCCACAGTGTTCCCCAGCGTAAATGATGGATATGTTACTGAGGGTGTTCAAACATTTGCATACATTGCTACTATTTTTCATTGTGATTCTCTTTTATGGTGAAATTCTATCGTTATTTCTGCAATGTATTTTTCTAGATATTGGTAAGCTTTACTGAATTATCCACTGCACCAGCCAAAACTGAACATCATGTAGCCTTTTGAGAGCAATAACAAAGATGTTGTCACCTACACCATTAGTGCCTATTCATCACCTGGAAACATCTGTACCTCACTGAGTCTCAACTCCAATTACAATTCACCACCAAGATCCAAAGTGCTAATACCAGACATTCTTCATTTATCCTCATTCTAATGACATGCTTAATTAGCCTGTGGTCTCCTGCTGAAGGAAACGGAGGGGGTGTTTGACCTTTAGCCTTTCTCCCTGCAGCTCATAATGGCCTCTGTGCTTATGGGTCCAGCACATTACCAGGATTGATCTTTAAATTAATGATCTGTGTTTACTGTGGCAAGTGCCGAAAACAGCACTGATTTTACAGGGTTATATGTGGGATTGAAAGCTGAGAGAACATTCTTTTGGCACGGTTTGGAGGGGGTTTTTTTATGGATGAGGCCACACTGATCTGGCAGACTGAAAATAATTCTGCACTGAAAACTGTCTCGGCTGAACTAAGTAGCACTTTACCCACCACTTGGTTTGTACTGATCATTTCAGATTCATTAGTTGTTCCACAAATCATCTCCAGTTTCATGTAATACCACTATTCTGAGTCCCTGTAGTTGCTTTGAATACAGTTTGGTTTCTCCGCAGCATCTCATGATTTACAGTTTGCAAGAATTTTTAAGTCTAGGGACTGTTTTAATGGGTTTTTTTTCCTAATGGCCCCATATACCCTCCATATACACTATTTCTGTTCCCACTTAACTCGGATTGTCCCCTGAAAATACTCAGATGTTTAAATTAGCAGGAATGTAGTAGACATCCAAAGAGGGCTATCCAAAGTTTACCTCATCACCAGTTTTTAACTGTAAAAAACTGTAAAAATTCAAAATAAACAGAAAGTACAAATTCATGTTTGTAAGAAGAAAACAAAATATTTTTTACATTATTTGAATTAAATGAAAATGTGTTGATGTTAATGGAGTCACCATTAATGTTACGGGCGCCTCGCTCCCTCGCGCTCTCCCCCGTTCGTCTGTGTCTTGTGACTTGTCTGGTCCGTTTCCCCCATTATGTGTCCTGGCCAGCTGTGTGTTGCCCACTCATCCCCCGTGTTCCTGCCTGGTCCTCTTCCCTGCCCTGTCCGTGTGTATGGCTGATGTGAAGGTGTGTATGGCTGATGTGAAGGAGTGTGTGTGGCTGAGACTGACTGTCCAGCCCCTGCCTGTCCAGCCCCTGCCTGTCCAGCCCCGGCCTGTGCAGCCCCGGCCTGTCCAGCCCCTGCCTGTCCAGCCCCGGCCTGTCCTACCCTGAGTGTCTGCTCCTGTCCCTGTTTCCCCCTGTTCTGGTCCTGCCCTGTTCTGGTCCTGCCCTGTTCTGGTCCTGGTTCCCGGTTATTCCCCTGTAGACCCACTAGGGGTCCCACTGTCTCTGTCTAGTCCTGGTTCTCGGTTGTTCCCCTGTAGACCCACTAGGGTCCCCCTATCCTCCCTTGTTCCCGCCCTGGTCTCTGTGTTCCGTTTGTACCACTCCCCTCTCCTCATCAGTTTCACCTGTCCCTCGTTTCCCCAGCCCTACTTAAGCTCCAGCCTGGCCCCAGTTCCCGATGTCTGTATTTGTCCTATTGAGTGTGTGTGTGTGATCTGGTTTCTGTTATTTGGATTCTGGCTTGTTAACCCGTGTTTGCTCTGCTTTGTTCCCCCTGTCTCTTAGGCTCATGCTTCGTAACCGCACCTGCAAGTCCGCGGTGCTCTGGTGCCCTTGTGATCTGCTTGAGAGCATCTGATTCTGTTTCGCTCTGGTCTGATCTGTATTCCCTGTATCCTGTAGAAGCACGAGCCGGAGTTCTCTGCCCCACTGTGTTTGTCTTCGGGTTTGTCCGCTGTGTTTTGGTTTTTGGTTCTTTGTTTTGGGTTTTGGTTCTGCGTTGACCTGAGGGGGGATTCTGTGTTTGTTCCTGTATATATTCCTGAAGCTGCCGTGCAGCCCAGTGCGGGTTTGAGCTATGTTCTGTTTGTACGGTGGTGCTTTCGCCTAAAGCCCCGAGTGGGTTTATTAACCTGTTTTGCATTACATTTGTGCCACATGCTTCATTGTTGTTGACAATGACTAGACAAAAGTCAGAAAGTACTAGATGGACTCTATCAATAGAATAGAAACTTAAGGTAAATGCAATATATTATATAACTGTAATCCATTGTCATTATGTAGTTCCATGTAAATAATTATGTACTACAATTGGGTAGAAAAACAAGATTAAGTTAACATTAAGAAAAAGTATTTCCTAATTAATGCCTTATTAATAATCAAAGGCAGCCCATTACATTATTATATATTTTATATAGAGGTCAAATATCCTGGTTGATTTTGTAAGTGAACAAACTCAAATATGCATTTTCTGCTAATTATAGTGCACACGTTTTGCTGAATTTAACATACATATAAAATATAGGTAAAACCTAAACTATCTAATGTGCCTTTGTATATGCCTAATTTTAAATGTGACTGTTTCCCCAGTATGTTAAATTCAGATATGGTATTAAAATGTGCAGTGGTATTTAAGAGTGTGTGCTCTGTAGGGGATATGTTATATTCACAAGGGCCATCCAAACTTTTGCAAATGACTGTAATTCTTATGAGTTTTTTGACACAAGCTTGGAATGGATTTGGATTAAGAACTATCGATTAGGCTAATAACTTCTGTCAGAATGAAAATCTACTACCTGCATGGATAATTTCATTAACAGTACAGAAGAGATAGTGTACTACAAAGGTACATGAGTTGTTAGCTCTTCATTAACCTTAGAGCTGGACTGCCTTTTAACACGGGTCATGACGACATTCGTATTAAAACTCGTTTTTTACAGCCGAGAACAATAAGATCAAACACGTGAATCATCCAGACTGTTTTCTCATTCACACATGCTTTTGGATAATGAGTGCGTCGAGGTGAGGCTCATTTATTTGCTTTGCATCTAATGGATGGAGGACAGGACTAGATGGCATTAAGTTTTAATCACTCAGCTACATGGGTTTCCACTAACAGTCCCCCACAGGGCATGTCTCTGGCTTTTATGGTCAGGGGAGACAGGTCACTTTCATATGCTGAATGAAGGAAAGGCAAGAGAGAAAGAGAAGTAGAGAAAAAGGGCAAAGAGAGAAAAAGAGATTATACTCAGTATCACTCAAGTTTCCAAAGAAGCCTTTGAATTCTAATTTATCCAATTAAACAAATTCAAAAGAGACTTCGTGAAATTCTGTGGTCTTATATTGTGCATAAAGAGTGGAGGTTTGAGAATATCTGTATGAGCTGAAGGAATCTTATAGAGTGAGTAAAAGAAAGAAAAGAAAGAGAACGAGTACTTACAGGAGAGAACATATAGAGTAATGGTATCTACTATTCTCCATGTCAAAATAGTGGCTTTGCGGCTTTGCCAGCTGTACTCTTCCTAGGGTTGGAACAAGACAATTTTTATTTTTCAAACTCAAAGGAAATGAATGAATATTGAAATTTTCATTCTTTAAAACAAAACAGTTTTTTGGCTACATATTAAGTGTGACTAGTGTCTTTTTCCATTGGAGGAGGGCAACAAACCCTGTCTTTCACATTGGAGGTCATGGTTGCTCCAGTGCATCCTGGCACGTAATTGTCCACGTAAGCCAACATGACACAGATCATGTACAGATGACAGCTGGAATGACACATCAAGAGCATTTATAGACTCTTTTCAACAATACACCACTGTTCAGCCTGCCAGTGTCTGGATCTGGGTGGAAATGGCTACAAAAAAGCATCACACAATGTTCTCTTTTTCATTACGGTCCAACAGCAGATGTTCTGGCAACTGGAAATGACAAACTTGTGGAGACTTGCATACAGGCTATCTGTCTATTTTTTCTTGTGGAAGCCTTCACCTTTGGTAGCCAAAGCCCCTGTTAGGGAGAGAGCATGAAAGCCTGTGATTAGAATAAAAAAAAAAAACATTGTCATGATGAAAAACACTTTAAAAAAATAAAGGTTCTTGTTGGCCAGCAGAAAACCATCAGAGGTTACTACTTTGCACTACAGTCATGTAAAAACCTTTTGAAAAGGGGACTTCGTGACACTTTGATTGTGGGCCATTCATCTTGAAGGAGGTTGATGTAATGGTGAGATCATGTTCCCAATTCAAGAAGTAGGCATGTCTTGTGATAGCTTCTTCTTCGAGTTTTTTTTCCAGTAGAGCCTGATTCAATGATCCTAGTATCACATCAAATTGCTAAAAGATGAATTAATTAATTTACATCTGCATATCAGGAAGGCTCAGACTTGCTTGCTTAACTTCTTAT
The DNA here is from genome assembly GCA_037974565.1 of Clupeocharax schoutedeni. Taxonomy (NCBI): domain Eukaryota; kingdom Metazoa; phylum Chordata; class Actinopteri; order Characiformes; family Alestidae; genus Clupeocharax; species Clupeocharax schoutedeni. The sequence goes on from JBBPDH010000104.1 coordinate 19,291,870, forward strand.
GTTAGTTGATGATGTTAGAAATAATGGAAAAGTTTGAAATAAAAATATATACTTGTCTACTGAGCTTAGGAAATAACATTGATATTTTGACTAGACTCATGAAATCAGCTAGTATTGAAAAACCAAACCATTACAAGCTGTTATTTTCTAGTCAGTTTCTTGAATCTGATGAAAAACAGGCCATCACACAGGGACAGAAAACCTTGAAAACAACACAGGGCAAATATCTTGTAATAAGTATGACCACTGAAAGTATTATTACAGCCAGTGAAAAGTTAGAGACAATAGTGAAAATAACAATTCCGAAGCTATGTATTTCTGTGGTTGCACAAAATAATAAAAATGTCTAGATGTGATGGAACTCTATTGATCCAAATGAATAAAACTGAATAAAAATATGTTTATAAGAAAAGTTTTAGGATTACTTACTTTAAAAATAACTGTAAACTTTCAGTGGCAACTATTTTCTTGAATACTTATTGTGTCATGGGTGTTTCTTGGATGTAAAAGACAAATTTCAGTCCAATCTGGTTAAAAATCACCAGCTGTTAGGGGTAACAAAGAACTGCAGAAATGATTAAATTTCTTGTCATTGTCATGGCTGAAGGCCGTGTGAGGCCAGGGTCTTTTGTATGTTGTGTTTATTTCCTGTTCTGACCTTTACTTTGACATGTTCTCTGTGTAACGTGTCCTTGTTTTGTTTTGTAGTCCCTTTGTAGTCCTTAGTCACATGTGTTTCCCCTCACCTGTTCCCCGTTTATTTCCCCCAGGTGT
>JBBPDH010000104.1:19321839-19332744 GCA_037974565.1 Clupeocharax schoutedeni
ATGCAGAGGTTGAATTTCGTGCTGTTCACACTGTGTGCTGTGGTGTGTTCACGTATGACAAATGTTCACTTTCACTTGTGTATGGGTCACGTTGGCTGTGGAAGCTAAGGAGGACCCAATGAATGCACACACAGACCAAGCATGGCTGCAGATTATTACTTTTATTTACACTTTACACCATAAAGTAAAGCCAAACACCAATAAATGCCACTCCTTACCAGCGTGCGGCACTCAGTCCTTTAGCTGTCCTTTCTTTCCAACATTCTCCCCTGAACTGGCTGAAGAATTCAGGCATTAAAAGCTTGTGGCTCCTCCCCTAATGCCACTCAGCTGTTACCATCACACCACCTCTCCACTGCTGTAGCCTTTTAAAAGCTTAAAAAAACCAAGAACCTTCATATAATTCTTGGGAGAACCTTTAAATTGAACTCGTACTTTCTTTACTCATTAAAACCCATTAAGAGGTTCTTCACACTGAAATATCTCCCAAACAAGAAAAGGTTTCTTGAGGAAACCTAAATGGGTCTTATATGCATTGCTCAAAGAAATGTTTGTGGCATTTTTCTGAAGAAGTTAGCTTAAATAAATAAAAGACTTAAGTGTTACGGTTCCCTGTTAGATCTTCACAGCTGGATACGATTCTGACTCTGTTTTTCTAGCCTGGTGCATGTCACAGCAAACTCTGAATGACTCTGTCTTAAAGAACAAAAATGACAGTTTTTCTTTCTTTAAAATCTTTTTTTGAAGTTAAATCGTTTCTGTTTATCTGTTGCATGACTCCGCTGGTCCCATTTGTGTTTTTGCACAGTGAGTGTCAGAGTCATTTAGCTTTGCATAATGAATGGAATGCTATGGTCTATTAAATGTTTGATTTTATTTCCAGGGAAAGTCCTTATTTTGCTGAGGGATGGATCCATAGTTTCTGGCTACGAGCGATTCGTGAGCGGTGACTTTGATGAATCAGTGCTCCATTCCTTAAATCAGATTAGTATTCTATTGTAGTTTAAGCTCAATGCTTTCCTTATTGGTTGTTTGAAACCTGAAGGGAAGTATTATTTATCAAACATATGAGCTGTGCTCCACTACTATGAATTTTACCAACTGTTTGTGTAGGTGCAAATCAAACCAATCTTCACTAACAAAGCTGATGCTAAATAAAGTCTGCTTCGTGATTATGGCCGACACAACCCTGTATGCCGGTCAAGTGACTTTTATCGAAGGGCTGTGTGTATGGGAGCAGGTGAGGTAGCTGCAGAACAAGTTTAATAATTACTGTTATTAATGTGTCAGCCTCTAACCTCTAGTGCTGTCACTCAAAACAGCGCCCTTGAAATTTGAGTCCACAAAGAAAAAAAAAAGGTTTCTGGCATGCCACATTCTAATTGAACTCGATTAATTATTCACATTTAGCATGCCATGGTGGAGCGAGAAGGTGAAATATTTTAAGTGCTCCTCTGTGAGTCTTCCGTCAGTGTTAGTGCACGGAACGCAAAGTTTCTTAGCCTTAATGGATTATGCCTCTTCCCCTCCCTCTATTCATAATGAAACAAAAAACCTGAGTGAGGATAGAAGATAATGCATTTGGAACCTCTCCCCTCCTTTTTTCTGGATTGATTTTATTATACCGAGCTATTGTTTTTGTCCCTTTCTGCTTTATTTTTTTTGCAGCCTTTCATTTGAATTTATGAAACATCAGCCGAGGTTTTCATTAGTAATCCATAGAAATGTTATTTGAATTTACTCATCATCTGCTTAGAAAACAAGGAGGTTCATAAAAGTTAATGAGGAGTTAGTAAGTTCATAAGTCGCGTGTGATATGAACTCTCTCCTCCCAATTTGAACATTTCAGGCGGTCTTATGTGATTTATTTCTGTTTTTTTCCCCACTGGCAGTCATCAAGAACCGTGTTACCATGGCAATTTAGCTTGGCTGAAGATGTTGGCATTTGTCAGAGGAAGCAGACAGAAAATGTGCGCCATAGTACAGTATGTTGTCTCACTTTTGTACTCTTTGCAAGTGGGAAGTGGAAAGCGGCAAGGTTGTCTTCATGAAGGAAAGCGGCAGTTGCTGCTCGTCCTACGGTCCATACTTCACAGAGTGTGCTCCTTGGCAGGCTCCAATGTGAGGATTTTCTTTCTCTCGCCGTGCAATCAGTGGAATTTCGGGTTGGAAATTACCCGGGTGCCAAACAGGCCTGCTGCGATTGTTATAAAGCCACACATCTTAGGTCTATTTCACAGTTGGCTTCATAGAGCAAGACGATAGAATAAGAGAAAGTAAAAAAAGTGCCATTTTCTCTTCCTGTCACTCTCTCACACTCTGTCTGCCCCCCTCTGCCCCTTCTGTACTTCGCACTGGAGCGTAGACCACCCCCCCAGCTCCAACTAAAAAGGAATTTAAACTTTAAATGCTACTAAATAATGCATGCGTTCCGGGATCTGATGGTCAGGAAGCACTTTCAGGCCTCCAGGATTCACTATCAATGGGTAGAGGGGATAAAAAAGGGCTTGCTGTGGGCTTTGCCCCAGCTAGGCTTTGTGGATCTAACAGTGGAGCCTTGGGAAGAAGGTGGGAGGTGGGTGTTCCTGGTGGCTCTTATCTCGACAGTAGATCCTGTTCTATGCTGCTGGTGGCCAAAGCTTTCCATTCAAAAACCTCCATTCCATTTTTACAGATCTGAGATCAGTCTAATATTATCCAGCAGCAGTCAAAGTTCCTGGCACAGGTACAAAACAGTGCTGGTCGTAGCCGTGATCAGAAAGTTCTCGCACACTGCTCCCGGCGAGCCATCAAAGTAAGTTGTCAGTTCTAACAAAAAAAAAAAAGTCATTGGCTTGAATTATTGCTCGTCACTCACCTCTAGCTTTTTGGAGAAGAGTGCTGTTACTGAAGCAATTCATATTTGATTATGGTGGTTGCAGAGAATTTTAGCTTTGGAGAGCCATAAAGGAATCCCTGTCTCGGGGAAAAGACCGTAGAGCAGGTCAGTCCAGGGTTGGACATCATGATTTCGTGACAATCTCTGTCCTCTCTGGCTGGCTTTGATCAGCTCCACTGACAGACTGCCTCTGGGGTCCCCAGAAGCTCATTCTCGCTCTCTTGCACTCGCCTGTCTCTCGGTCAGTCTCTCTCTCTCTGTCTCTCTATCCTCCAGGGAAAAAAATCTCCACTCAGAACGCTATTCAGATTTAGCTCAGGTAATTGCCTTGGACTTAATAGAGATACTGTGCAGGTTGGAGGTTGCCGCTTGATCTTGATCTAGCTGTCCAAGACAAGTATGTACCGTACCTCAAAGCCATATTAAGATTCAGCTTAAGTGTTGATGGTGACCCAGTTGATGTACAGCCATGGCCCTTGACTAAGTAGGACTGATAAGGGCAAACGATAGCATGACTGACACGGTTGACACCTATTATAGCATACAGCACCTCATTCATGTCAGCTAGCCGAACATAATGAAGTGATATGCATGGAGAATACCATCAGTGGGCAGCACAGCGTCCATCTCGGTGTGGATTTGGGTGACACAAGGCGGCATTACGTTCCTGAGTGTGTTTTCTCAGTGAGCTCTTGATTGATGTCCATACAAACTCTGATGACATGAGTTCAGAAATGGGATGAGCTACATATTTCTTTAACCTACTGACATAAATAGAGAGAAATTACTTGTCGATTTCACTCTTTCTTGTATGTAGTACAGTATAATATGCAGTAGTTGGTGGACATCACCCTTCATCTTTTTTCATAAAAAACTCCTCTCACTTATAAGTACAACTACTCAACAAAAGCCTGTGCATGATGAAATGCTTTAGGAAAGGTACTTTAGCAAAAGCTTTCCAAGCACGGACATAAAAGCATGTGTGTTGTGAAATATTTCTTGTTATCCATCGGAGCACCACAAATAAATCAGTGTATGGAAAACACCAGTGATATTGTCAGTATTTTTATTTGATTTATTGGAGTGCAGTTTGTTTTTGATATCCATCCATCCGTTATCTCAACCACTTATCCTGAACCAGGGTTGTGGGGGTTACTGGAGCCTATCCCATCGGTCATAGGTTAAAAGGCAGAGAAACACCCTGGACAGGTCACCAGTCCATCACAGGGCAGACACCCCCACAAATGCACTCATGCTTGCACACGCTTATACCAGGGGCAATTTGGTGTCTTCAGTTCACCTGACTTATATCTTTGGACTGTGGGAGGAAATGGGAGCTCCTGGCAGAAACCCTCACAGACATGGGGAGGGTACACACACAGAAAGAACCCTCGGCCACCTTGCCTGCAATCAAATCCAGGACCTTTTTGCTGTGAGGCAATAGTAGTTTTGATAGTATATTCTAAATATGGTACTTCTGCCTCTTTTTTTGCCCATTGCTTAACTTAACAGATATTAGAAAAATACATATAATGAATGACTGTTTATGATGAAAATCACATAATCATCATGATTACTACCACCATTTATACTGAAGATCAGGTTGATCCTCAACATTTTTAAATTTTAAATGCTTATTGTACTCCTAGTATTAGGTATGACAGGTAAATTATAGGTGCACAGATACATAATGGTGTTGTCAGATGATTTAAAAGTAATCAGTCACATGCTTTGATTTGACCATTGTGTCAAATTGATATTTCACCTGCATACATAAAATGGGTCTGGTGAGGAATATGAATGTGTTGAAGTAGAGGACCATAGTTAGCTGAATGTAAAAGATCCCACGTAGGGACCAGATTTGAGATTTCAATGCGAGGCTAGGTGGGAGGGAAAGAGAGAGAGAGAAAGCAAGAGAGTGTGAGAGAGAAAGGGCATCATGTACGATTGCTACTCTGAAATAACAGGAGGCTGGTGGGCTGGTGTATTTTGGACTTCCTTGAGTGTTACCCAGGTGGGCGAGAAAGAGGAAGAGAGGTTAGGCTAACTTTTGAGCATAGGGCTGCAAAATTAGTGCTGACCAAACTTTGCTGCTCTGTGTTCCGATTCAGAAAATCTCCTAGAGGCCTAGTCCACTTTATCTTTGTAGCACTTGTGTTTACTTTAATGAATATGAATAAGTAGGATCAGATCTTACTCCAACATTTCTACATGTCCTGCAAATACAAGTATGAGCATTCACTGTGAAAGAAAAAGTTCTGTTTGGATCATTAATGCATATTTTAATTAGGGATGCACCGATCGGAAATGGACGATTTTTGGCCTGATACGTATTGCTGATTTTAAGCCAATCCTTTTTTTGGGGGTATATTTATTTGTTTATGTATTAGCTTTTATTTATTTAAATTTGTAAAAAAAATTATGAAAAAAAAATCTTTATATTAAAGAAAAATAGATTTTTGTTTGTATTTGCTGTAGAGCTGCCACTATCATATGTCACTATTATAAAAGTAACCAGTAAACAGGGAAAGTAACTACCACGTTACATTAAAAAAGTTGAAACCCAGCAGCTCTAATTTTCTGTTATCTGGGGAAAAAATCGGTATTGGAAAAATCGATATCGGCCGATCACACTTACAAAAGAATCGGTAATCAGAATCGGCCAAGAAAATTGCAATCGGTGCATCCCTAATTTTAATATTTCCTATTGATCTCTTTGAACAGAGAGACTTCGAGGAAACAGAGCCTGTTGATTTATTTTAATGCAATTTATTGCTACTGAGACATCTTTTACTCTTCACATTATCATTCATTTTGAGCGATCCAGTCATATGTGGACAGTGCTGAGAACAGGTGTGAGTTACACAGACCACCTCTAGAGGTGGTCAGGGACACATTTAACCACATGACATTTATAGTGTGAACATTGTGCCCTTTCTCCTGTCACGAAATGCAATTATGCAGTCAAGTGGTCACTGGAGACGCTTGCGAGACGCATTGAAATGCCAGGTGTAAACGGCCGCATGTCTTACTTGTGAGCACTTGAGACTGATGCTAGTACTAGATAGATGTTGTTTTTTATGTTATTATTTATGCATTTCCCTATTGCTTTCAAAATGAATCATGTTTGCCTTTTTAAAAACTTTTCTTTTATAAAATCATTATCATCAATAGAAAACTCAGTCTTCACAACTGGCATTGACCCACCATTTCAATATCTGTAAAAAAAAAACAAACAAACAAAACTTTTTCATTTATTACTGTTCAGTTGGGTTCACTATTTGTTGCATTAAAATATTTGGTGAATGACTTGCTTTCTGATATAACTAAAAGAGACTGACCTGAGAATGGAACTCACATGGTTATATGTTTTAACAAGTGTGTATGCAGAATGAGTGCAGTGGTGAAAATGACAATCATATGAGATTCTACTGAAATGACAGCCTTGCATTGATTTATTTTCAACATTAGTTATTTGCGTTTCAAAATGAATGTAGATAGTGGCACACATACCAGTGCATCTATGTACTGATTTATTCATGGCCATGTGAATATGTTACATGGTTTCCTGTGTTGTTGTTTTTTTTTGTGTGCATGTATGTGTGTGTTGATATGTGTGTCTATAAATATGAAGATAATGTAAGTGTCATGACAGGTTTACATTTTCAGAGCCTCATTATCAATCATTCAAAATCACACAAATGCATGACAAGTGATTTGCATATACACATGTTTATTAGGGCTGCACGATATATTGCAAATCTACTGACATCGCAATATGAACATGCGCAATATCCATATCGCGAAAGTATGACCAAACTGCAATAAATGGTGTTTTTTCACCAACTCTTCACCCAGTGCTACAGAGAGGAGGGCAAAATAAAATCACTGGGCAGTGTCTGTGCTTCTGTGCTGCTGTTATAGATTTGTTCCTTTTGCTATTTTTTTCTGGCTAAGAACTTACTTTAATTCAAATTATGTTTGCATTTGTTTAAGATATAAAGTTATTAAATACTATATTTTCAACAATGTTCAATGGTTCAAATGTTTTATAGGAGGCATTAAATGCTCTGTAAATTCTTAAAAAAAACAAGTTGGAAAGTATTGCATTTCTGCATAGACTAGTCAGTGTCTGGAGACTTTATTACCAGCAAAACCAAAGCAAACATTAACACTATAACACTATAACACACATTGACACTATAAAGGCTAAGTTTTTATTCACTTAGTACATGTGATATCGCCATCGCAACACTCAACAACATTATCGCATATTGTATGTTTTCCTAATATCGTGCAGCCCTAATGTATATGTTTCTGTATATATGGGCATGTGAGTGTGTGTCTTCAGATGGACCAACGTTGTTCTCTTGCATGTGCAAAAATTGTGCATTTATTTGAATGTTAATGTGCACTACATAAACACCTAGCCTAGAATATTTTGCTGACTGTATATAAGTTATGATATGACCACAGCACATCTGTTTTTAAAAGCCCAGGGCAGTGCGTACACACAACTTTAATCCTGATACATGACGGGATTTGTCCTGATGATGCATATCTTGGAAGAATTAAGCCAGATGCCACAATGTGACAAGTCAGCGGGCTCCTCTGTGCATCCCCCTTTTGTTTCACCAGCATAATGGGCTTTGTAAATTAATACCCAAGAGACACAACAATTCTTCTGAGCTGTGTACGGATTGTCAGACTGCCCCAGATCCGAGCACTTTCCCTCCTGAAGACGCTGAATTTCGCCGAGGAATGACAATAATCACAGTGTCCTCCAGCCCTTTTTCCTCCTACTCTCCTTCCTGGAACAGTGGAAAAATATATATTTTTAAGTTCAGTAAGAAATCTATTTATACAATTATCCACTTACCCCAGATTTTGCAAATGAACCAAGATGTGGTTGGATTCCAAATTGTGCTTCTTGGTTTAGTGCTGCAGCTACAAAGCTAAGAAAAAACTAGAACTCATGAGTCACCCAAATCTTTTGTAGTAAATTCAGTTCAATTCTTCAAACTGCAAACTTGGTTTAGGACCCAGTAAGATTCAGTCTGGCTTTTATAGTGAACAACATTTGCAGCTAAAGCTGCGGGCAGCTGATCTGGCTGAAATGCTGATCTAGACTCTAGACTAGTTTTTGAAAAACAAAGGAATCTGGTCCAAGATCAGTCATCCGACCGCTTTCTGAACACCAGCCATGGCAGTGCCTGAAGTGGCTGTGCCAGTAGCAGTGATGTTTTGTTCATTTTTTTCTCACAGTAAGACATACTGAAACCACATCCATGAGTCTGCACTGCCTTATTAACAGTCCTTGTGTAGTTTGAGTGGGTTGGCGAAGTATTTTTACTGGAACATTTGCATGGCTATTGGCTGTTCTGTTTCTTAGAATTGTTAGCTTCATAGCTTCAGAAGAAGAATATGGACATTAAACATGTCTTGGCTGCTTGACTGTATCTGGAGTAAGTGGAAAAAAGTTTAAACTTTTGAAGAGGTTAAATATGATTTCTATGTTCCAGATTCTCCAATACTTTCTCCAAAATTGGCTTGCCTCATATTCATATTGCTGCTCCAGTCCTCTAACCAAATAACCCCATAACTCAAAAATGCTGAACACTGGAATATATATGTGAAAAAATGTAGTAATTGACATGAGAATGCATTCATAGTAGGTCACAAGATTGAAAGCAAACAACAGAACCTCTTTCAAACCTCTTTCTTTCTTGTTTTTGTTCCTCGTTAATATTGCAACACTTCAGAAGCCATGGCGTGACAGTTTGGTCGGCTTGCCAGCGTCTCGTACGATAGGCGAAACCAAATGCGTCAGAATGGCGTGCGATCATAGTGTCCTTTGTTAGGTTTTGCAATAATCAGACTGCTTTGATTTGGCTGGTTTGCAGTGGGGAATCTCATTGTGAGACACGCTGTAGAGCGCTTGCCCTTTCGAAGCCTAATTTCAGCCAGATGCCCATTTGCTCTGTCCAATCTCCCGACCTTTATGTCAATCACAGATGAATAGTTGCAGGCACTGGGAGGCTGGCCATCAGTCCTTAATGAACACGTCCAGGCTTGGACATGATTCACTTTGTCAGATGGAAATTTGAAAATTGTGCCCCAATTCAGACACATAGCGACAAATGTCTTCAGTGTTCTGACTAAGGATGGGCCCATTTTAATTGTAAATGGCAAAAACAAAATCTTCAAAAGCCTAGGGCTAAAGCAAATTTTTGTTGTTTTTCATAAAAAACATCATTTTTTATGATGTCTAACCGCATTTATCGTATTCCCTTCTTTTCAAGCAATGTATTTTCTTCACTTATGCAGAAAGAATAAAATAAATGAAAACATCTTGCATTCTCAAAACAAGTAATTCTTCACTTTCTAATAAGCTGTGTTTGATTCCAATAAAAATATAAGTGAATTGCTGCGGGATGTTTACTGTTTAGTGTTATTACCAGATTAACTTTGTGAAAATGTTTTAAAAACATTTTCCAGCCCCCTAGATAGTATAATAAACAAAAATCGTTAAGAAGAATGTTGTCCTGAATTTTGGGCCTTTCTTAACGTTGCCCTCCGTCACAGCAGTCAACGCTATCAACTCACCCCTCCAAACGTGATGACATATGAGAGAGATGTATATGGGCTTGCTGTAATTGCTTCGATGGGCTATTTTACAAGGCAGTGCAATAAATGACACAATAATTCCACTTGTGAAGATAAGAGCTAGGAGCTTAATTATGGCTTTATCTAACAAGGTGCAGTGTAACATCGTGACCGCGGTCTGTTTACTGTTGATGGCTCACTTTTAAAGTCTGTCTGTTCTTCGCTGATAAACGAGTCGTCACACAAGACCACAAGCACAGTCTGGTGATAAGAAGAGCAGCGATAAGAATACCTGGCGTAGCGTGTCACAATGTCTAGTTTCTAGACATTTCACACTTCTTACAGCAGGAATACTCGAACTCAACTCAACTGTTTGTTTATGTTCTGGTTAATGCAGTGCATAAAACGTTGTTTTGTTTATTTATTTATTTATTTTGTGCAAACATGATGAAAGATGGAGTCGTGTATGAGGCCTGCTCATTTTGTTTCTGCACTTTGAACACATGTTCTTGCTGCCAACAGAAGGAGTTGCTACATTTTTTCTACTGTCCTTGATCAGATAGCTTTTTTTTGCTTGTGATTTTCTTTTGGACCAGAAGGTCTGAAGCAAACTGCACCCCCACTATATGCTCTTAGTGTCTAACAGAAAAGAGGCAGAAATTTTATACAATATTCTGAGGCTGGTTATAATGTAATTGTTGCTACAGAATACCTCAAACAATAAGATAGTTCAGCTCTATTGCCATGCATTTTAATAAGGGATGCTCTGAACGTCTACCGGAAGCCACGGTAGCAAATAGAGGTTAATACTGGATGGATGATAAACAGTGTATCTGCTGTTATTTGTAAAGCATTTTGCGTCTGAACATTCTCCACAAGAATGGTACTCACATTGCTCTTGATAAAGAGAGAAAACCCACACCAGCAGGGTCTCACAAATGTGTGTTAATCGAATGTGGTTTGGCCACATGTGATTCACTTGGCTCAGATTGGTGCATGGCTAATTGTCTCAGCTTGAGCTGCTTGTCATTAAATCACTGCTTGATAAAGAATATTTATGTTGTCTGATGTTATTTTTACTACATTTTTCATAATCATATTTTATGATTATGAGGCGAATGAGGCAAACACCTAGATAAAATAAAGCAGAAACTGAATGTTCTGGAACAGAGCATTAATCAGAGCATTAGCAGAACATCTGACAAAAACATCGCACAAAAACACCTTCAGAGGGCAAAGGTAAGTACTAGGAGTGTGACGAGATCAGATTTGTCTCACGAGATGCATCTGGTCTCGTGAGAATGTGATGATATCCTTGCGTTACTAAAAGCTGTGCCTGTGAAGAAAACAGAAAGAAATTCAGTTCGCATGAAGGGGCAAACAACCCTCTCTCTCTCTGTATCTCTCTCTCGCGTGCACAC
>JBBPDH010000104.1:19408586-19426260 GCA_037974565.1 Clupeocharax schoutedeni
GCTGCCCCCTGCTTCACTTGGTGAATGGGTTAAATGCAGAGGTTGAATTTCGTGCTGTTCAAACTGTGTGCAGTGGTGTGTTCATGTATGACAAATAGTCACTTTCACTTTCAAACAAACCCTGTAAAACATATTTGTAAGGTACACAATTTGATCTTAAAGGTCGTGTTGAACCTTGGATGGTGCATTTGCATTGTTTGTACCTTGATGAACAAAAATATCTCTTGTCAAGTTCACATTGAGAACAGAGAAATACATTTTCTTTAGCTGCCGTGCTTCACCTAGTTGCACTGTAGCATGTTAATGCACCCCTGTTGCATGGTAACACAGTAAAGTTAGATAACACGTACCTTGTCACTTGCTCTCACTGTTTTACCTTGTACACCTGCTAATCACTGATGTAGGTCGCTAGGCTAAATATAGTAACTACAGTAAAATGTAGTGAACCTTTGTCAACGTTTACAATTCTGCACATTTATTTAAACTGTGGCAATTTGACCGGAGACAATTTAACCCAGTGTTGTTTGTCTGATGTTTAGTTAAACATGTTAAAAGAGTTGAAACACTGGTCTTAGTAGTAGTATAAGTTCATTTCATTCCTTATTTCTTTTTTGTATTATAATCTTCAAAAGGCTGTTCCATCATTGTCCCTGTAGTGACTTTTTATTTACTGCCTCTGATTTGTGAAGTCTGCATTTTCTTGTAAAATAACTGTTGTTTTCTTCCTCTTCATATGTGAACATAAAGCACAGATGGATTGCTAAACACCCCACTTTCTGCTTTCTAGAGCATATGTGTATGCATTTTAGCAACTGGAGGTTTATTCAATATGCAAAGCTAAGTGGTTCTTCAAATTAGATTGAGCAAACAAGGAAAAAAAAGTTTTTTGCAATTCAGCCGAACCTGTATAATAGTGAAAATAAAAACGGAGGCTTGTAGAAGAGGATGGACGTTACAGCTTGCATTTGAATAACAAGTCGAACAATAGCAAGGTCTGAAACGTTAGTTTTTGAAAGCTGAAAGCTGCCAGTTCACACTGAGGGCCATGGCTGTGTTCGGCTGGCAGCTTTTGTCGTGCAAGCGCGCTCTTGTCAGAGATGCAACTCCAAATTTGATGCATTACATCTCATTCAGAAGTGCTGCGGTCATTATTATTTCTCACGGGTTTACTTTTCCTTCTTTTTTTTCCATCTCTTTGTAAAAACGACTACATTATTGTTATGCAAGGATGTTAAAAGCTTATGTTTTCCTGATTCATTAAAGGGCAGAGAGGGGAAAAAAAGATGTTCTTATTTGTTGGATTTTGGAAAAACAGTCTTTATCAGTGGTGACATTTATGCGGATGCGGGTTTATAGGGATAAGCAAAGGCGAGACACTGAAAGAGGCACCCGAAATTGTTTGTGTAATGCACTCCCAGTATGCTAAGTTTGTTTACTGACTAAATCTTGTGTGTTTTTGGTGTGGGAGAACATGAACATATGCATACATGCCTGATATTTACCACATGATTATGATGATTAACAGATTAAACAAAGCTGGATCTTCAAGAAAGATGAAAGATCAGTCCCGGTGCGATGTGGATTTGCACACTATTTTTCACTCAGAAGGAAAGCTCTTACAGGATAGTCCAAACATTTTGCTAGAAAGAAAGTCCCATATGATGGCTTTTAGTATTTTTTAGTAGTTGGACTTGTTTGTTTTAGTTCAGGCAAACTCCTGAATAATTTAAAAAAGCTACATCTCTTTCCTTTTTCAGGCTGCACCAGCCAAAGCGCTACTTTAAATATTTAGGTTACAGCCCGCTCGCTTTGCTTGTAGGTTTGAAAATCTTGCATTACATGCAAAAATAATACGATAGTAGCACACATAGGTCTGCAGACCACTGCTCACATGGTTTTACTGTGCAGCAGATTCTTCATGATTCAGTGTGGTTGCAGGCAAAGTCATGTAACACGTAATGCGGTCATGGACACACCACTTAAATGGATGCCCAAGAATTCCAGTAAATCAAAAGAAATAGGGACATTAATCAAGAATGGCAGTTTCAGTCAACATGTGAAAGAGGAAAAACCTAAAAGAATATTACCACATCATACAACAAAATCTAGGACTTTTAAACCATTTTCCTGCCAATTTAATGATGTCCATCTACTAACTAAGACAGTCATACTGGATAGCTTCACACTGATAGAAGGACAGGGGCCAAACCTAACCACCCAGAGAGAGCGAGGCCTATTATACACTTTTTGGACTCCTAGTGGAGAGGCCAACAGTTGCGTGCAGTAGGAGCCCCGAGTAGTTTAATAGGTAATAAATCTGCATCAGTGAAAGGGTCAGTTGCAAGATTCTTTGAGGGACATTAAACTTGTAGTTTGTTATCACTGTTCATTCTGAGCTTTAGGTTTAGATGCAGTGCCCAGGAACTCCAGATTTGATTTCACCTGACAGTACCACATCATACTCTTTACCGAGAAATTCACAAATTTCTACAAAACAGTAGAGCATGAAGAAAAGTCTATTCTACCATGCAGAATTCATCTGCAGCCACAGTTTTATAAAGTTTTTTCCAATCACAGCATTCTGAAAAATTGTAAAGAATTGTTTGACATATGCTCAATCCATCCATCTTAAATGCTTATCCTTAACCAGGGTGATGAGCAGTGCTGGTGTCTGTCCCAGGAGTCAAAGGACAAAATGCAAACGCGACAGGTCACACCCAAAATTATGAAATTTTCAGTTTTAAAATGTTATTACCCATCTGTCATAGAAACACAAACGGCAGCATATTTCATTGTTCACTATTATAGCAAACAATAATGAGGTCAAACGGTTTGAAATAAAGGAAATAAAAAAGTGTAAGATAAGATTGAGAGCATTTTAGATGTTGAGTTTGTTTGCTTACATTTCCCAAAAACATCAGACAACTCACTGACGACAGACTGATTTCATTTTCTGACTGCAGCATGTCCTGAATTTGGGTTTTAGTTTTAACCAGGAATGTTCTTTCTGTTGCATCGTTACAACATATATGTGTAAAGGGGCTTTCAGACTGAACGCGGCACGCGCTGCATTCACCGCGAGGGTTTGCGCTTCCTCTTAAAAAACGAGAACGCACTGCGCTTGCTGTAGGGCTCAGCGCAAAAGTGGGCGTGGTTTTATACACTCTCTTGTCCCAGCTAACAGAGTTAGCACTAGTGCTAGCTCTGTTAGCTCCAAGAGAGAATATGCTGTGGGCTTTATAAATTTTGAACACTCAGAGACTTTTAGGATTAGCTTTTCCTCCATACCCGTTTTGTGTGTGTGTGTTTTGTGTGTGTGTGTGTGTATCCAAGTGTGTTTGTGTTCAGACAGGGCAGACCAAACACTAGCCTGCTTCGATGCTTTGATACTATAAAAGAATACAATCAATTAAATGTTTTTCAACATAATGTTCTTGTATATTTCTCACTGTTTGTTTTAAGGGGTGTCTTTATCTTCTAGCTTTTGTTTTGTGAAGTCTGGTTTGATAGTTTTGCTTAGAACACTTTTCAATATTAAAATATTAGGTAAATTACTCACAATATTTAGTAGTGATAGCACTGTAGTGGTGGGGGGTGGCGGTAGCTCAGTGGGTAGAATACTTGCCTCTGGACCAAGAGGTCACAGGTTCGAATCCTACCTCCAGCATACCACCACTGGGTCCCTGAGTAAAACCCTTAACCCCAAGTTGCTCCAGGGAGACTGTCCCCTGTAGTTACGAAATGGAAGTCGCTTTGGATAAAAGCGTCTGCTAAACGCCATAAATGTAAATGTAAAGGGTGTGACCAGAAAATAACAAGCAAGTAAGACAGCAAGACAAAGCTGGTGTACATGTAGATTCTGGACACTCAGAGACTTTTAAGATTAGCTTTTCCTCCAAACCCGCTGTGTGTGTGTTTTTGTTTAGACAGGGCAGACCGAACAGACCCGCTTCGATGATTTGATTCTATTGGTCGCGTGAAAATGCGTCAAATTTCAACTTTGACCGTGGTGCGCGCATAAGGCCGCCGAGTTGCGCACTATGGCGCATGCCGCTGCGTTTGTGCTGCGCTCTTGCGCCCTTGCGCCGCGCAAGCCATAGAAAATAATGGGTTTCAGAGCGAAACGCAGCTCCTGCCGCGTTCGGTCTGAAAGCCCCTTTAAGAAAATGCACAGTTCAAAAATCAAGATGTTTTGTATCAGCCTTACCCACCTTGCAGCAGTCTGTGGCATCAGTTTTATATTTTCTTTTAATACTATTTTGACTTACGCTTTAGGCCTCAAAACATGGCATGCTGTGAAGATCAACTTGTGTTCTTTTATTTCTGTTTATCTGCATTTTTTCCTCAATCTGCTGTTTGTCAGTGTGTGTGACTATTTATCTCTATGTGTGGGCCTCCCTCTGCCTGCATGATTGTAGCTTAGTGGATTGGTGTGTTTGTGTGTTGCCAAGTGGGCGTTCTATAAGAAAGTGCAGCTTGTGGCATTATGTGTGTTTGTTATTATATAGACAGTGTTTTTGGTGATAAATCAAGAAAATACTGGAGTTGATGTTACAAAACAATACTGAGTTTTAGCGGGTTTTGTTGATAATGAGTGTTATTTCCATTTTACACAAAACATGTTGCAGAAATTCTCTTTGGTGTAGATTTAAGAGAAGAAAAGAGGAAACAGGCCAAAATATAACACACATTAGAAGTAGCTAAGATCATGTTTACTGATGCAAATATAAAGAGCTCATATCAATGAAATTGGATGTATCTTCTTTTTATATAATATTTGTTGTAAAAGGAACATAATTCCCATATATGAAAAAATATCATTTCTATAAATTAAGCTGCAAAAACAGCCCATTTATTTGGAAGTATCAGTCTACCCTTTCAGTCCACATTGGCGTAACCCCAAGCTCAGTAAGTAAGTATTAGTGTTATTGTTGTCATGTTTTATCAGATTGCTGATCAAAATGGTAGTTTGTGTGACAAACTGAATTAAATTATCTTCCTTTTAGCTTTTTGATCAGCTTCTTTCTGTATTAAAATATCCTAATACTGAGAAACCATATGATAAGATGTACATCTGTTAGACCAGATCACTTTAGGAGTGAGACACATTACGAGGTAGCCAATCAGAGCAGAGATGTATATCAGTCTCATGGATGTTCAAAACAAATTATTTCACTCTTAATTATAAAAGCATGTAAGTTATGGACCCTTTACACACAGGAACCCAGTGGACTTTTTAATCTCCCACCACAGCAGTTACAGTTCATTTTGTAGAGTCTGAAATATCCGTGAGCTTTTTTTTCTTTTACTGTGTAAAAATGCTCCTTCACTGTTTTCTCTGTGCATACAAGCGCATTACGAATGCATTTCAGATCGGTATGGTATTATTATTGTCTTGGTTGGAGGGGTGACTTCTGTTCCTCTTTATATGTTTACTTGATCAAAATGGTAATTTGTGTCACAAACCAAACCAAATTCTCATATTTTTGGCTTTTTAACCATCTTCTTTAAGTATTAAAATGAACATAACACTGAGAAATCCAGAGATAAACACATGTACATGTACAAAAACCTCTCTTTTTTAGGCTTATGTATGTTTAATGAGAAGGATTTAGAAATACTGCAACATGAAATATTATCAATATCAGCCAGCACTGCATGTACCCATTTCTGCACACATATCTGTATTCCTGCCTGAATGTTTGTAACATCCTCTTACTGTGAAAGGGAAGGGAAGTCCAAACTGACAGAAGCCCATGCTGATGGATGGCTGTGGTGTGAAGGTGTGACTGATATGCTGATTTTCAAGAGGACCTTCGCCACGGGCAGTCAGGTTGGGTCATGCAGGCTGTGGCCATGCAGTCCAGCTTCCAGCCCGATACTATCTGTGCGGATTGACAGTGCTGACTGTGTCCAAATGGTTTATTTACCACAGTAGAGTGAAAGCAACAGACAAGCCGAGAAAATTCTATAAGCTCAACTCTCAAAACTCAATGTTTTATTATTGCTATGCTATTTACTACTTGCAGTGATTCCAAAAGTATCCAGGCACATCTGTTATTCAGTTAATTCTGCTCTTTTAAGTCCCCACTGCTCATAGTAATTTAGTTGTTCAAACACAGTTTGTATAAGCTCCTAAAAAAGCACTGTAGAATGGGAAGCTCTGAAACACCTGCCCATGTGCCAGAGGTCACCATATCTAATGCTAAAGGGGAATAAAAGCCCCCAGCACTGGGCTGTGAAACAGTGGAACTGCATTCTCTGGAGTGATAGAGCTCCAACCTCTACATCTCGCATGATTGTTTAAATTATATAGCGGAGAGAAGTCATGTAAAATTACACTATTCTTGTTTTTATCACCAATTTGAAGAATTGAACAATGACCATCTGAAGTGTTACTAATAACTAAACCCTGATCAGTTTATAATGGCTTATATTTTTATATGTTAAAGCAGTCTGTGGATGACTGTGGATGTAATTGCATCTCTTTTCCTACATGCTAGGGTGCATAAAATGAGAGCAGCCACTCAGTTGGACCTTTATTTCTGCGTAATAGGAACATATTACATCTATCAGTCTCTGAATGTACAGTACTGGAAGTTATTAGCACCTGCAGTGAGAAACTCTCGCTTGTTGTTGGTTACTAAAAAAAGACAGTAACTGTGCAGTGAAAGCGTGGTTGCCACCGTTAGAGTCTATATTGATACCTGCTGTCTCTGGGTTTAGAAGTGACAGAGCCTAATCCTCACAGGAGTGCATTCGGAATCTCAGTTAGCGTACCATTGACTTTTATGACAGGACTTTTTTTCTTCCGCCTCTTTTTCTTCATTCCTTCCTTCCGTCTGTCCTTTCTTCCTTCATCCTTCATCTCTCCAATCTCCTTTTTTATGTGGGCCCATGAAGAATGAATCATGGTGGAAGTGGTGGTGAAATAACTTTTCATGTGAAAACACCTCAGCTTTTATGGGCCCACTAAATGATCCATAATGCACAGACATTTAAGAAGGGAGTGCTCAGACCAGGTGATTAGAACAGGGCCGAAATGAGGGACAGAGAGAGAGAATGAGAAAGAGAGAGGGAGAGAGAGAGAAAGAGAGAGAGAGATACAGAGAGAGAGAGAGAGGAGGTGTGCCTGCTTGTAGTGTCACTGTAGCAGAGAGCAACACAAATCTCCTTTATGACGCTAGCTCTTAAATAGCTGTCAGTCTAGTGTCTCACACTAGGCAACCTCCTTCGGCCTCCCTGCATGCTGTAATTGAACCATCTTCCTTCCCCCCAGAGCCATCAACTGCAGCTCGAAACAGATTTTGTTGACACCATTAAATACATCTGTGCATAAATCTGGCTGGCACGATGTGGTAAAAAAGTACGCTCGCTACCGAATTTTTGTGTTCTATATGGCTGGAAGCATTAAAATTAATTTCCCATTAGAGATTTCATGTCTACTCCTATCTCCGCATATGCATTTTTGGTGGCCTGTTTACGGTGCAGGCCCCGGCTGTTGGCAGGTTGGTGGTTTATGCTTATGACCACTGTGTCAAATATTAATGTGAATGTCGACAAATCAGTTAATCAGTCAATTAGCTTGAATGTGTCTTTTGAATCTGAAAGGCTGTAACAAGAGTCAAATTATCAAGCCAAATTAATTCATACAGTCCTGTTTACAACACGTCGCAATGCAGGTTACAGAATCCAAGTCTGAGCCCAAAAAAAAACTTGCAGGTGATCTATGGTGGACAGATTGGTCAGTCTGGTCTGGAGTACAGTTGAAACCCTGATGATGGTCAATCTGGTCTGGAGTCCAGTTGAGTTGAAAATCCTGAAGATGATCAGCCATGCAATGCAGCTTGGAAAAGACAGAAAGCAGTGTTTGTTATGAATTTACAGGATGCACATAATAAATGTGTCAAACTTGTCTCCTAGCTATAAAATTATGAGTGTCCTAACACACTGGTGACCCCCCACTCCACTGTCAACAACCTTGGGTAATCATGTAAGAGTGGTGGGACGACAACATCAGCAACCCGGTTTATTTCAGTTTTCTGTGTGGACCTTCAGCTCTGCACCTTGTCTAACAAGAAAGATTAAAAGGCCTGACCAGACAAGTGGGTTTGAAAATGGTGTTGTGTACACACAAAATGTAGATCTTAACATTTTCTTACTTATTCTGTGAAAAAAAAATATTTAAAATGTCTTGTTCTGGCAAACTGACTTAGACTAATGTCTAAGTTGCTAATGTGGAAAGGATTCCTGCCATAAATGTAATGATCTGTTTTTGCATAGCTAGCTAATGTATGTAACAGTGTGACAGGATGAGCTACAGAATGCTTAATCCAGTCCATGTTCAGTCAGTTTTTTCAAAGTAAATGTTAAATACTTCTAATGAATATGGCCGATGCAGCTTAGAACATTACATTAATGTAACATAATGAGCCTTAATGCTGTTTGTAAAGTAAATGTTAATTCATTCTGACAGATCATTTAAATTGTGAATTCTGTGTCCTCTGGGAGTAGCTGTAGTTTGCTAGCATGGAAGGAAAGCTACTATTTACTGGCCATTCTTCTGATTCAGTACCAGCGTGAGATTTGTTTTCAGCTGAAGGTAATGTTAGTCTACAATGGAAAAGTAAGTCAGACTTGCATTTTATATTTGATCATTTAATTATTTCAACTTCAGAAAATGTTTTATTTATTTTTGAGCTGTCAGTCACAGTTATTTTGCTCACGTAGGTACATCTCACAGGTCTTTCAGGGAAAGGTGTTTCGTCACTCTTGGTTGAAAGCTGCTTTAAAAATCTAAACAAAATTTATGAGAAAAGGTGGTTTATGGTCTTTTTTAAGTTGACATTATTGATAACAGTGGACAATTGTTTCAGCTACCTGCAATCAGTTTCACCTTCCAGTGAATTAGATCATGCCTCATTTATTGTTGCTACACAAGTTATCACCGTGTTCATCAATGAAAAGGATCCATCATGGTGTATGTTACACTAGTATAACATGTACTAAAATATTACTGAGAATTCATGAACAGTTTACTGACCATTGTGTCATGCATGTCTACCTTGTTGGTACACCATGTGGGCTGTTGTTGGCTGGATATATTTGGTCAGTGGACTATCCTAAATCTACAAGTGATCCTGAGGTATCAAACATCACACACTATAATTTCCCACCACTACTATGTTTACCCTGCATTGTTGTTCAGAGGATGATCCACCCTCCAAATCTTTTCCAATATCTTGGTGGATACATTTAGGCACATCTGGCAAGCCAGTCATTTATTGTTAGTTAACTTTCAATACACCTGGCATAGGTACTGGCAATTCAGTATAAACATATGAACTTAGAAGATCTTTGTATCTCAAAAACAAGCTGAAAAGTCTTAACTCCAAATCGGTTCAACTGAAATGTGGATCCACATGAGATATTGCCTTTTTATGCCTCACACTGGAAAATGTAGGACTCCATCTATACAAGCCAATCTCTGACAACTCTGTCGACCCCCTGGGGTCGCCCAGCAGAAACCCTGTTTAATCAACTTCCACCTCCTGTGTTAAAGAGCCAGTGCAGCTGAGAGCTTGAGAGGACCATGAGGTGAAGAGGTCACATCCACTGAGCTCTACTGATGTTGCAGAGATTGCAGCCGCAGGCCTCCATGTGCTCCTTTCTCACGCAGGCAGTCACCTGCTCCCAGCTCCTTTCATTGCCTCCCTTATTTCTCTCACTCTGGATTGTGTTGAACTGGAGATTAATTGACTTTGGCGAGAATGATGGTCACATTGCGATTATACAAATTACTCTGTACAAACAGCAGGCCAGTATCAGTTTTAGAAGACTGTGATTACATGTAATTATATATTCAGTACAATGTAAATACATGTGTATATTGCTGCCAATTATACTTTGCATCAATTACTATTATACACAAACACTCGCGTTAATATCTGTGTGTTCAATATTTTGAAGTTACAAAGTATGACTACTCAAAAGGTCCTTTGTGTCTCTATGCCATTGTTCAAGTGTTCTAAGCAAAAAGCTATTTAACGTGTTAACAGCACCATCTTGTGGAAAATGTTCAGACTACTAAGCATGGCTTTATAATGCAGATACAGTGTTCATCATTCAAACTCATGGTAACCACATAGTTAATTAAACCAAAACAATTGCTTATTAAGTAACTGATCATACTCTAGTGTTTGTGGAAGTTACATAGAAGATTAAAATAGCTAGATTAATTGCTTATTTATTTTGAAGATGTAATGAAAGTGTAGTAATTGTATGTTAATAAATGTAGGTGCAGTAGTTATGTGGAATATATGAGCGAATACTAGATATGGGTTACAGCAGCATACCAGGGGAAAAGAGGAGAAGGAGCAGGAGCAGGGTGTGCAAACAAGCCGAGGGAAATGTGTTTTACCTCTGGAACAATATTTGCACTGTGGCAGAACACAGAGGGAAATCAAACATGAATTCTCCACACTCTACGGATTTTGGGCACAGGCTTTCACTCCGTTCCGTGTCCGTGAGTATAGTAAAGTAGTCCAGTAGTTCCTGCTCAAACACACCTCACTTTCCAAAAAAAGTTAAATTCTGCTTGTCTTAAGACTCCAATATTTTTTCCATTCCTCTTGTGTATTCCCTTGAGTCACCAAAAAAATCTGCTTAGGATACACAACGCAGTAAGTAATGACTTCTTAGGGAGTCCACAGCGATGCATTAATAAGAGGCGACGTTTCAGTCTCCCTTTCCTGCTTAAGTATAAACACAATAAAGTAGCATTTGCATTTATATAGTTTCTTCACCGGTGGTGTTACCTGATGTGTGGTGAGCTGCCGAACAGCTGAGCGCCACACTGATTATGACCTCCGGAAAATTAAGATAAGGAAGTAATCCCATGAAAGGCACGACTCCTCCATTTCCAGCTCATAGTCAGGTGCTGATGCATTAATAAGTCTCTGTTTCCAGAGGGCGAAAAGAAAATGCAATCTTACATGATTCGCTTTTAAATGCGATACGGAATGGCTCAATAGTGATCCAAGCACTGGCAAAGAAGGCTGTGTGAAGATGCATATGACGAAGATGATTGAATTCAACTTTTTGAATAATTTCTCTAAATAGTTCTGGGCAGTTTTCATAAATTAACTACCACAGGATTTTAGTTTCGTGGTATCAGATGATTCACACAAGCTGCTGTACGCATGTTTCTGAGGACTGAAGTGCTGTGCTAAAAATGTGTAATAAAAACCCTAAATGGCATGTTTTGACCGTTCTTATCCTCCAGAATGCAATATCCATAAACTATTTTTATCTAAATAGTTATTTAGGTTATACAATATTTTGGGGCACTCTAAAACATTCAAAAAGACATGTACTGCATTTAAAGACATTTTCTTTTTAGAAATACTTTGCTTTAAATCTCCCATTCATTAATCTCTCTGTTAATTAGTGGCTTTAAATACACATACCTTTCAGAACTAAGGCTCCACAGTGGTGCAAATATCATCCATATCCAGTCCATATCCTGGAGTCCAAGACCGCACAATTGGTATCACCCTTTATGGTCTCACTTCATAACTCAGCTGAATGTGGTTATAGATATATTTTAGCTGACATCGTATATTTAGCAATTAGTGTTCTCCTCCACATGTGTTGAACTCATTAGTGTCAGGCTGAAAACGTTTTAGAAATGGCATGTTTTAGATATTACATGCTTTTATACTGTTTCATGTAATTTCTTTTAGTGAGTTAACTTTTAGAGGTTTTAAGCCTTGGACTTGTTCCTGTTACCACTGCTGTAAATAAGTCTGAATCTGTAAGATTCTCTAGCATGGAACATTTCACATCACCTCTCTTGGAATGGTTTTGTTGACATCTTTACCACTTAATTATGCACAAATTTTGTAGCATGTTGGCAATTCCTCTTTATTTTGCAGTTACCAATGATTTTGTCATCTCTCTGTACACTTTTAGAAGTTGACACCTATATCAAAATACCTATACATATAACCAAACACTGAATGATGACGTTTTGCCAATATACCAATATTTATCCCTCAGTAACCCTATTAGACAAACTTCTTCGTAGTGAATCTGAACATAAAAAGCGAGATTTGCTGAGGCCACATTAGTAACACCCCTTGGAGTTATAATGGAGTGTTTGATGTTTACCATAGTGGTTTTCACAGTTCAGTCCATCTTTCATGCCAGATTCCACCCTGAGGACAGGAGGTTTAACAGAAAAAGAGAGGAACTCTACTACATCTACAGATAAGACTGGCAGATTGAGGTGAAAATGGTTCACTGACTTTAATGTTAAAACAATGTCCTGTTCTCCATTCTCCCTCGGGAGCTCTCTACGGTGACAGGAGACAAACAGGACTCTGACACTTCCCTTTAATTAGCCTAATTAGCATAGCACTATTGTGTGACTGGACAGTAGCATGACAGGTCTCCAGGAGAGAGCCTGTGACGCTGACCTTTCTCGGACACCACCAGCTGTCAGCAATTACCTGCTGACCAGGCGCCCCTGGGCAGAGCCCTCTATTCCGTCCTTGAGTGCCACTCTTGCTTCACATCCAGGAACAGAGCCACAATTTATCTCATTCTATCCACCACATGATGAGAAGCATGTTTTTAGCATTGTATACTCTGCTTTTCTTCACCCTCCCAAGACTCTGGGCCATTAAGCTTAATAGACTTGAGGCTTTTCTTTGGTTAAAACATGTGACTAAATGTAAATATGTACTTTGCTCCAGGAGCCGGGGGCTTGCTGAAGCACACATCCAGACAACTCATAAATAAGGGGAATAAAACAGGGGAAATAATAAATCAATTCACAAACCAACCAACTTGTCTTTAAACACAAATGGCTCAGTGCTAATGAGACAGAGAATTTAAAAACATGAGCGTGTAAGTTGTTTGTTTGTCAAATCACTGATCTGTAGGTTTTTCACTCACAAATGTACTTCTCTATGGAACCTTTGGAAATTGTCTGCTCATTATGTTGAATTTGTCTTGTGGTTATGGTAAAGAACCCCACTGAAAGTTATTAATTACTTTAATGAGTGAGAACTTATTTCTTAGATGTAGCATAGATTCAATTTCTAACACTCAGCTGTTGAACTGGGCTGGTCGAACGCTGTTGCAGCAGGCAAATGTCATTCTTGTAGTAGATTGATGACATATGCCTGTGTATAAATGGACATTCAGACAAAATGACCTCAGACTGAAACTGCCCAGGCTTGGCTGCCACGACACCACAGCCTTGAGTGGTAAAATTTTGTTCTTTCTTACAGGATTCATCTCCACATTTCTTCTCCAATATCACAATTACATAATAGACAATACATTTCTTCCACAGCTATTGGTGAATTGCATTATTGTTATATTTTTTTATATTAAGCACATTCTCACACTATCCCTGTATGTGCTTCAGCCCTGCAAAATCAGTTTTTTTATATGTGCTAAAATATGTAAGTAAATAAATAAAAAATATGGCAAGAGAAATCAACCTCCCTCACTAGGCTAACCACTTACATTGGTAATTTTCCACATGGCTACCTGAATTAGAAGCACAGGCCTAGGATGAATTGAACATTGCTCAGTATTGGGTAAAGCTTGTCCAGACTTTCAGCACTGTCTTTTAAAGAACACATGTAAGAGTGGAGCATGAATAGGTAAATTGTGTCAGAACTATTAACTATTAACACTCTTGTTATAGGTACTTCGGTAATGAAAGTGATGGCTTCGGACGCAGATGACCCCACCTACGGCAGCAGTGCCAGGATAGTATACAGTGTTCTGGATGGAGAGAAGTTCTTCACAGTTGACAGACAGACTGGTAAGGACACCTGCACTGGATACTGATAAGCACCCTGCTCATACTGCCACAGACGTAACAATCCCCAGCTGAAAGTGATTTTCAGCTCACTCCTTTGGGTCTTGTGCTTAATACAGCCCTTTTTCCTGTTTCAAATTCATCTGTCATCTCACTTTCTCACTGCCCATTTCTTAATGCCCAGTATTAGACATTAATTGAAAGGCTTAGCATTAGCATTAGGGAAGATTTTCTTTAAAGCGTCTTGAGAAAATAACCAAAAAGGCTATAATGTGTCATGAAGAGCGTATCATAACCATAACTGAACATGCTAGCATTAAAAGTGCAGAGTACAGAATCCTGAGTGGCGCGACTGCCTAAGGATGGACTCTATCTCAATATCGGTAATATTGCATGTTACGTCCTAGATAGCAGGTGGAACTGGAGATGACTGAATTGCGCAGAAAATCGGGCTTGGGGGGCTGCAATGCAGTGTTCCAGTCATCGGAGTATAACCTGTTTAAATTTAATAACAATGAAAATTGGCAGCAGCAAAAACTTTAGAGGCGTATTAAGAAAAGAACCCTCAAGAAGAATAACTTTTCTCATTTACAAAGCGGTAGTATTTAAATGTTTGAAGAGTTTATGGGCAAGAACCCTGCAATCATGTTTATCACATTCAGTCATGCAGGGATTAAATTTCTTCTCGCTGTCGTAAATTCTCATCATTTAGATTCCAGTGTCAATAAAAAAGAGAGGGGTTGGTTTTAGGAACTGCAATACTATATGTAATAGGTAGCGGGTTAATATTAATATATGTTAATATTATTATTTAAATTCTGTCAATTTATTTACATTAGCCTACAGATGAAATGTGCCATTAACATTCCTTATGTTCTCATGGAGATAAGAAACGAAGCCATATAGGCAAGCTTGGATAAATGTTTGGATATGATGCGTTATTAACACAGTGTATTAAAGTAGGCCAATCTCCTGTATTTAGCAGATCTTTCCAGGCACTCCTGTATTCAGCTGTAGTGCACACATAAGCAGGCAGTAGAATATCAACAAATATACGAAAATAAGCCCCATAACCACCAAAATGATGATGCCTAGCAAACAACAGAAATAGTTCAAATGCAAAGTTAATACAAATTTCAATCAGTGTCAGAGTGTGTGACAAAAGAAGCTCCAGACAAGATTGGAAAAGGGTCACCCTCACCCCTCTGATGGACGAGAAGAAAGTGGCCCTTTAGCAGCCACACAGAGAACACCTCACAAGGAAAGTTTAATCCTGTGGAGATATGACTTAGGCAAGCTTGCATTTAGATGAGACTGGACTGTCAGGACACCCTGTCCAGTGACAGTAAAACTCATGCTGTCCTGGACAAGAATATTTTAATGCTTCAGAACTGATGAATTACTGTCAGGTTAGCACAGTAATCCAAAAGACACACCATCATCTACATACGCACCTGTAGATAAAGGTGTGTCTTTTGGATGGAGATACACCCCCCATTCACAGACAGTAAAGCAAGACTATCTGTGCCAATGCTGAGCCGAAACCCATTATTATACTTACAAAAACACACAGCTGTCCTATTATTCGAAAGACCCCATACTAATTTTCAATATAAAAACATACACATAAGCCATGTTACTGTAATGCATTCCCACAGTTATCCACCAATTTGGGTGTTTCAGGCTGTCGGTGTCCTGCATAACATGACACAGACAGTTTATCTCAAACTTAGTTATGCATGCAGGCTAAATTTGTATACATAGTCTTTTTTTTATAGAAAAATTGTTGGCTTGACCTAAATGACACCGGCCAGACACCGGCCACAACTGATGTTATCATTGTTATTGTTTAGGCAACATTTTTGTTGACAAAAAAAAAATAACCATGGCATAAAATAAATGATTCAATCATGAATCTTCATTAAAATATGATAGAGTTGTTTAGCAGATGTTAAGGGGATGAGGATATGTACACACTCTCTACCTTGTTCTCAGCAGCGTTTTGCTTTTTTACATGAAACCTGGGGTGCCAGACAGTGTGTACACGTTTTAATACGAGGGCCTCTTCCGCAGCTTTTTTAGTGTGTAGTTGTGAAGATGGGTAACAGGTGTTCCCATGGCTGCGATAACAGGCCGTTGTCTAGGGCGCAAAATGTCAGAGAACATTGTTTTCTTAGGATATGCGTCTTTTCATGCCGATAACATTTTGTGGACAGACATGAAAGTGTGAAGGGATTTGGGGGGTGACTTGGCCTGGACAAAAATATTCTGTCAGGTTTTGTTTTGCTGTAATTCTGCTCATGACACAAGCATTGCTATTATTCTGTTTCTGAGAAACTTATAAATCCACTTTATCCTCAATGTCCAAATATGGACTTGCTTGCCTAATCAATACAAATTGTCTGTCTTATGATCAATGTATTGATTGTGCTGCAACAGTAAGGAAGAGTTTCCTTTTTTTCTGCAACGTATTGTTATATTTGTTATCAATATATTTTGCTGAAATATTTATCTCTATTGTTTTGACACAGAGCTCTATTATTACACTAAATTCTAGATTCAAAGGAACTGAACACTCACTGTAGTTAAAACTAGACATTAACAGTATGCTGAAACCGACCCAGTGCATGCCTGGTGTTACGGTGAGTGGGCTGAATGCCTTTGTTGAAATCTTTGCAAATGATCGCATGCTCTACTCCCATTTGTCTGTGAACCCTAGGCAAACATAACACTTTTCATTCACAAGAACTGTCTTCAACCCCTGCAAAATGAGTTATGAAGGTCACTGAAATCAAGCTGAATTATTTTCTGATTCTGAGAGGTGAAGGACAGGATGCTGTTAGTCTGGGCCTGTATAATAGAAGTTTATTAATTTCTGATTAATTTCTTGACCATTTTCTTCATCCCTTATAATTATACACTGATGAACATGTTTTGGTATTTTGCCTTCAAGACTAAAGTAAAACAGTATAAATGAATTAAAATATCTAAATGACCTCTGTTATGAATGGCTGCCCTTCACTGTGCCTTCTTCAAAAAGCAGTCAAGGCTAAAACACTATCCTAACAGTGTGAATGGACAGATTAATGTGAAAAAGCAACAAAAAGTGCCTTAGACTACATTCACACTACATTTGTTTTTTGACTCGCATCATTAAATGTGGTTAAAATCCGATTCCAGTGTGAACCGGTCATGGCCCTGAAAGAATCATAACAAAGACGACACAGGCAACACACTGTCATAAATAGATAAACATGGGGGCCACTGAGATTTGAAATGAAATTTCATTTAGAAGTTGATGTGCATCGGAAGCAGACACATTCATGAGCAGAGCACAAGGAGAAAGAGCACCTAATTGTTCAGAATGGGTTTTTGTTCCAAAATGGCTGCTACATCTTCACAGAAGTATGTGTAGATCCAGAGTCAGAACCACAAATTGTGGGTTTGGGAGGTAAATGGCTTCACTAAATTGGATTTCATCCAGAATTTAAGGATGTTGAGGGCTATCTGTAACTGATCGCCTACAATATGGTCCCTGCATTTTTACTTGTATGGAGGTATTGCCCCAGATTCTTATAGGATCTTAAAGGAACATAAATATAGGGGAGGGTAAAGAGGAAAAGAGATAAACAAAAAAGAAAAGAAAAAAAAAGAGAAGTAAAAAAGCAAAATAAAAAAAAAATGAAAGGAAGGGAAAGGAGGATAAGACAAACACACAGATAAACTGCTTCCATACCTGCTGACAAAAAGAGAAGAAAAGCAGAAACAACAGAGAAACTGCAGCAACATGTTACATTTTACCAGTCAGTAACAGAACTAATATTGCAAACTATG
>JBBPDH010000104.1:19470388-19509307 GCA_037974565.1 Clupeocharax schoutedeni
GGGAGCTCGGGAACAGACCAGGGAACCTACAGAGGGGAACCAAAGAACACACACGAGACCAGACCAAACAGAGAACATAACACAGAACATGCCCACGTGCCATAACACAGAACATAAAAAGCCCCAAAACCCCAAAACAAAAGCAGTGGCTAAGGTGCCACTGACCGGAATCCTAACACCTCTGCCAAATAACTTTTTTGCTATTTTATATATTGTGAAGTTTGGTGCTGTACTTTTGAGGTAGGACAATGCAAATCAGCTTAATTCAAATCACACATAATACAAGTAAATTCTTCTCCATATTTAATAAGCTTTTCTGTGGGATATGATATGGAATTTCATACAGGAGACACAAACAGTGTAAAACACATTCATACTAGACACTTGGCATCTTTCAGTAGTCTTGTCGGTTGAGGTAAGGTTATGAAAGGATGTGAACGTTACAGAGATAGGTAGAAGAAATATGTATCTATGTCCCTTTGGGTAAAGAGAGTTTATAGCCTGGGCTGAGCCTAGCAGCCCACTAGCTGTTTTTGCCCTTTCCCCTACTGCGGTTTTGCCTCCACCGGTCTGTGGCATCAGACGATGCCTTGGTCTCTGGGGTTGGTCTTTGCATTAAGCCAAGAATCTCTGGCTTGGCAGCTGCTACTGCCAGCGTGAATGTCTGTAATAATTGCCAAATTCCAGCAGTATCTGACAGCTGAAGATGTATGCATAAGCATATGGGGTGTATGAAAGAAATCCAGATGTGAGTCTTTTTACTTCTGTTTTTGCAGAACTCTAATGCATAATCATCTAAAATAAGAAGCAACAAAGAAACTCCCTACAAATGTGTATAAAGTAATACAGGCCAATGATGAAAATTTTAATTGTGATTTATCAAATGGTTTTCTGCGATTAATCTCATTGTTATATGCTAAATTAAATAATTCATTTTAAAAGTAGTGTATTGCACACATTTATTTTTAAATTACTGCTACATGAACAAAGTGCAATAACATTTGTTTTTCAAACACTTTAAACAGGAGCTTTTTAACAGCAGCATTCCCTTTAACACAGTTAAACAGGTACAGTTAAAGTATCTCTTGTAAACTCAACTTAAATATTAATGTAATCAAATCAAATATAAATCAAAGCTATTACATGGGGAACATGCATGACGGGCCCATTATAGCAGCTACAAAGATGGACCGGTTCCATATGAAAGTCTACATATCTGAATGCAGTGTCATTAAAGTCCCTGTTGGTGTAATTTTCAGGCATCCCATTACTTTTGTCCATATAATATGGAGAAGAATGGGACGCCTGACCCCCATGAAAACCAGCCAAGATGTATAGCAGGGTGCTGCGCACACATACAAGCACACAAAGCAAATAACTTTCAAAATAAAAGGATGATTTAAAACATGCGTTAACATGCGATAAATTAATTACAACTGTCAGAGTAAATGAATACACAAATATAAAACACAGAGTTAAGTGAGTAACCCCAACATATACTCAAATGTGCACAAAGGTGAATCATTCAGAAAGCATACTCCTGTACAACACAAAATACAGAACGCTCTCCAAATGCGCTACTACAACAAGTACCATATTACAATAACAATACATTTGGATACATCTATAATATGATTAAATTGCAGGGTGCTCTGAATAAGAGTGCCTACCAAACGCGTAAATGAAACAGCTGTCCAAGTGAAATGAGTGCAGTCCTTCTCCAGAACTTAGTGCTCTGCCCACTTGCTGCACCATTATAATTACTGTCGTTAGAACTTGCTCACTGTTGTGTCGACAGCCCTGAAAATCTTTCCCCTACAAGCTGTGGAATACTTCCCTGCTGAGTAGTTTAAGTAATGTTTAAACCATTCATTTTGAAGAGAAGACCTTTCCCAGCATGGCAAATTTCCTCCTTTATTTGCTGGACTTGCTAGCTGGTATAGGAATAGCGTTCTGCAATTTTTTGTTTTGCTTTTATCTAGTGTTCCACTGGGCTTTCTGCTCATATTCGAACAAATGTGTTTGTTTAATCGTTTTTAAACCACTTTCAGCTGAAGTGTATTTGGCTGAATCCTCTTTCCAGGAGAGACAATGTGAGATAACAGAGCTTTAGTTTAGGACTGTTGTCCCATGTGATAACACCATAAAGGCTCCATGAGACTACAGTAGAAATGATCCTGGGAAGTTTCCACACTTAAGAAATGATACACTACGAAACTAAACCCCTTAATTTTACCCCTAAAAATTAACTTTTTTTATTTTTTAAATAAAGGGTAAAAATGCACAGATTAAGGCTAATTAAGGGGTAAATTAAGAACCTCCTGAAATAAACACCTTTCGTTTAAGGGGATTCACACTCATGCATTAAATCTAATTTTAAGGTCAAATTAAGGGGTTGGTTTCACAAATTAACAGCCACTTAATTCAAATTAAGAAGTTTTCAGGGGTAAGTTAAGTTAGGGTTAAGCGCATTGGGTTCTGTAGTGCTATGTGAAAAGACTTGATTTGACTTTTGAAGCCATTTCCTAACACAGTGTGTCCCATGCTTTTACATTCCATTTCATGAGGCTTGAGCTGGACTGAGTAAAGCTCCAGTAAATGAGGAAAACAGAGAGATGAAGAAAGAGCTGGGCCTGAATATTAATTTTTAAGATGTTGTTGGGTTCTCCTTTACATTAGCCCATTTATTTAATTACAGCTTTCCCAAGCAGAAGGTTCACAGCATGTGTGATAAACATCTGCATTCAGACCGATGAACGACAAAGCCAAAGCCTGAGGTTCTTTTTTCCTCTTCAAGCTCTCTTTCTCTCCATGCTAGAGTGACTCACAGCAGCCAGGGTTTTGAATGCATCTATAACTCTAATTAGATGTTTAGTCCAATTAAGAGTGAGCTCTTGCCAAAACACATCAAATGCAGACTGGTTATATCACACTGAGGCAGAGGTCAACGTCACAGTGTGAGCGAGAAGGAGTTAGAGGAGAGGAGGAGTGATAAGAGGAGACAGAAACAGACGGTGAAGTAGAGAAGATAAAACGGAAGTTCAGGGACATGGTACGATACAGTCAAGTTAAAAAAAAAGTACAATATGGGAGGGGGGGTGGGATTATTGAAACCTTTCAACCTTTTTGAAATCCCCTCTCCCCTTTTCAAGAACCCCACTGTGAATTTTAAAAGTGAGCACAGCACACTTTAAAGGCACATGTAAGTGCCGGAATTATTCGCCTGGGAGTTTCGCAGCAGCGGCCTCTAATCAGACTTAGACAAACCAGCCATGTCCTCTAGGATAAGGAATAGAAACCCCCCAAAATTTGCTCTCCTCTCTGGATCTCTTCCTTTAATCGTTTTGAAGAGTGCCACTGCGTAGGAACCAAACTTGTTTGTGTGGAGTCTCGTTTGAGCATAAACATTGCCTGAGAAGCATTTTGTCCTTGCTGTCACTTTGTTTCTGTGTGTATGAGACAGAATGTGTGTGTGTGTGTGTGTGTGTGTGTGTGTGTGTGTGAGAGAGAGAGAGAGAGAGAGAGAGAGAGAGAGTGTGTCATTATGCTTCTTTATTCCTTGTAAGTGCGCTTCCTTTTATTTGTCGGAGAGCTTTTGTGCGAATGTCCCTCGCTGACTTTGTTCATACTTTAGGGGGTGGCTAGGAATGGAAAAAAGACAGAAGATTTGCTCAGGGAAGTATTTCAGTCCTCTCTAATTTCCAATTTGGATTTCCTCAGCCTCCCTGAAGAGTGACATAAATACTGCATGAGCCTTTTGAGGAGCGTGTAATGAGAAAAGAGCAATAAGCGAACATGGGAATTTCAACTTGATTGTCTAGAGTGCCGCCTGCTCTCCTTCCTCTCTCTCTCTCTTTCACTCTCTCGCTCACTCACTCTCTCTCTATCTTCTACTCTCACCCTCTCTCTCTCCTATCACCTTGTCCCCTTCTTTAAACACATCCATCTGTTGCTTTATCAGATCCTAATTTAATAACTGGGCCTGATTTCAGAAAACACCCCTTCTGCCAGCGCTCCCACTTTCTTTTACCCACTTCCCTGCCTCTTGTTCGTGATTTTATGCAAAAATGTGATTCATCAAGGAGCGCTCGTTGCTCTGTGAGCTCTGTACAGTGGCAGTAATAGAGGGCCAATGTGCAAATTACCATCATGACCAAGTCGTGATATGAGAAGAAAATGACAAAGAGGATTAGTCTTTTTTCTTCCTCTTCTCATTTTCACTCTTTTTCTCTCCTCTAGCTCATTCACACCATCAGCGTGGTGGACCGAGATGAACCTCAGTCTGGCCACCGCTTCTATTTCACACTAGCACCCGAAGCCTCCAACAACCGTCATTTCGCACTGTGGGACGTCAAAGGTGAGAATTATGTTAATTTATTAGGCTGGTTAACATATAAACAAAGAAATTCCGCCATCGTCTCAGTAAAACAAATTTGAAAACGAAAATGCTTTGGTTTCCTTCATCCATATAATTTTAATAGATCTCATATGAATATAAAATAGATGAATATTTATAAAGCAGTTCTTTCGGGTTGTACCTTTATAAGCAGACAAAGTAAGCTTCAGCAGAATGTCTAATGCAACTTGAACATGAAAGCCATGATTTCCGTGAGAGCAATGATGGCTTTCTCTTTTTCCTCCTTTGTGATTTTAGCCTGTTGCCTTCATTTTAAACAGCTTACAGGTTCATGTTACATTGAAGGATCTGGAGAGACCAGGAGCTTGTTACTTTGTTGTTGCTTTTGTTAGTTTGCTGCTCATTGATTTTTCTGTAGTTGTCCAACAAGAACTGTGTAGTCTCCCAGTGACAGTGTGATATTCCCAGCATCAGCAGTTTGTGTTGCTTTAAAATTACATTTGAGGATTAACACACTTCAGTCATAAATAAGTTTATATTGTGGTAATAGCTAGTTTTATCAGGAGAGCCTTCAATGCAACTTTAAAAAGCAAAAGTGTTCTACAGTTACAGAATCAGTCAAAATAGGAAAATGTGTTAAAAGCATTATACATTGTGAAATATTTTTGATATACCAAAATCACTGGATTGGATTTTGGAAAAGCCCGGATTATCACATAAATGCAATTGCAGCTTAAATTTGAGCAACATTTCGTAAAGAGAGGTGTGCCAGGGCAGCATGGCTGAAATGACTCCCTGCTCCCTATATAGTGCACGTTTTATTAAAATACATTCTCTTGCACCTAAATACTATATAATATGTCTAACAAAGAGCCACCGGTGATTCAGCCATGTGAGTAGAACTTCATAATGGACAAACAATACACTGTATGGGTGTCTATATGTCTTATATAGTCTTCTAAAGGAAGTAGGAAGTCATTTCATGTTCAAAATGCATCAAGAGAAAAACACTATTATATTAGCTGGTCAAGAATTAGGTTGGTATTGGCAGATGAGGCTGCACTATCAATATCAGGTGTAATGTGTTGTTGTGCCACCCTTAATTACTATTATTAACATTTAACTCTAAGACCTGTATTAATGATGCAATTAAATATTTAAATACATAATGAATTACACAGCGAACTACGAATGATAATCAATACTGAGTTACACCATACATTGATAACAGCTGTTTTACTGACAGCTAACATTCCTCATTTGGTGTTGTTTATGTGTCTGTTACTATAGGGACCATTACTGTTTGTATTATTTTTGGCTCATTGACAGCAGAAATGTGGAAAATGAAGTAGTACATAAAACAGCATGGAGATAGAAGCATCTCATAATTTGTTTAACTGTGCAAATAACTAGAGATAATTGATTTCACTCAAGCCTCAGCAGTTATTTTCGTTTCTTTCAGCTGTTTTGGATTTTTTTAAAAATTGATTTTTCCACAAGTTCTGCTCCCATGAAACTAAACCATATTGTTTATTAGCATGCAGCTCTTTAGAGATTCATGTGTGAGTGGATGTGATGCAAGGCTAAATAAAGATTGATACTGATCTGACACAATGAAAATGTCAGCCAAAAGAGGCAGAGAAATGTCATCTGTGCGCGTGAAAGCAGCTAAAGGTGCAAACACATGCACACACACATGCACACTCGTGAACATGACACATGGCCTCTGTATTGCAGTGCTTGTGTACATTGGTAGACATGCTCATTGCTTTGTTACACACCCTCTGAGACAAGTACAGAGTTTTTTTGTGCATATAGTATATACTGAACAAAAGGATTCCCAGATCTACACTTACATACCCCCCCCCCACCAGGTTTCTCCTTCTCTTCTTTACCCTTCTTTCTCTCTCTCTGTTTTTCTCAAAGCCACATTTGCTACCCCCCCCCCCATACTTCTGATTCCATGGACACATTTGTCAACCTGTCAGATTGGATCTGTCACTTTTCTTTTTCACCATGGCGGCTTCACGTTGCATTCTGTCTCCCTGCGTTTTGACACATGAGGACAAGCATACACGTTTTTCATGACTGAAAACTTTTTAGGCAGGGCTAGAAGTGCATGAAACTAGTCTTCGTCTTCGACAAAACAGCTCCTGAGATATTATCATATAAAGTTGTACCCTGTGCTTGGAATGACAATGCCTTGTTCTTCTGAAAGCGTCTTTTCAATGCATGTGTGGAAAATTTGATTGACTAGTCCAAACAAAACAGCTTTAGACAGCTTATCTGGGGTAGTCAGTACCACTGTGTAGTTTCCTTACACTTGTGTCTGCCTCATTTGATCATCACACATAGACAGAAGTTTGGGCTTCATATAGCCTTGAAATGAATTGAATACATTATATCTCTGCCAGTTTTAATGCAGTTATTACTTCACATACTGGGAAAAAATAAACCTAAAATCAGTGACAGTACACAGTAAGACTCCTTTGGGTTAAAATCACCAAATTTGCCAAACCTGTCTCGCAGCCAGTTAATAGTCTAACAGCATGTTTATGATCTAACCACAGATTTTCAATAATATTCACTGCTGGAGTTTATGAAGACCATTCCAAAACTTTAATTAGTTATTTCTAGAAGCATAATAGATTTACACTCATGCTTTTGTCAATTAAATTGGTCTTTTTTTTTTAATTCTACAAAAACTTCTTATATATCAGACACTTTTATCCAAAGTGACTTCCATTCCCTAACTACAGGGGGCAGTCTCCCTGGAGCAATTTGAGCTTAAGGGTCTTGCTCAGGGACCCAGTGGTGGTGTGCTGAAGGTAGGATTTGAACGCAAATATCCTACCCACTAGACCACCACCACCCATATTTTCTCTAAACATACATTAGAAGATTATTACCAAAGAGTTACAGATTTAAATAAATGCTCATCATTTGTGAAACTGTCATCATCTCCATACTACTTGAATTAAGGTCTCATCGGTCAGAGACCTTATTTTTACATATGCCTACTTTCATTGTTGTCAAAATCATCATTAGGCAAGGGGTTCTCTAACTTACACATACAGTCACATATAGCTTTAGATGCAGATGTTTCATTGTCCTTATGCTTTCCTCTAGCTTTTCTGAGCAGACTGTACATGTCCACACGCCCCACATGGATGGATGCTTTAGCAACTTCACATACTTACAAATACATTATGCAAATACGTAAGTTATGGTTCAGGGTAGCATCAGATTAATTTCCAGATCTTTATCATTTACTAACAGCTGTTGGATCTGAAAGAACACATTTCTTGAATTATAGTTCCCACTGTTTTCATAAGACTTAAATTGCATGCATTAATAAAAGATACATTGTTTTTCAGTTGTTGTATGTCAGCAGAGCTGGTGTTTTATTTTTCCAGGATATAAGCAGTCCATGCTTAATTTTCAGGATTTGGAAATAGATTTGTGCTTCTCAGAGCTATGCACTGTATTTATGAGAGCAAGAGTGTCGAAGAAAGAAGATTTATTGGAGGAGTCAAAGCACAATGTCACAATGCTTTTACTCAGCAAAACCCACGTTTGCTCTGAACAGATCTGGTAATATGAGAGAGTATTTATCAGGAACTCTCACTCGGGCCACCGATGACATGATGTATGCCCACCATGATGGATGGCTCTGGTGTGTGTTTGCAGGTTGGTTTTTGGAGTCGGGCCCATACATTTTCACCAGACTTTTTGTCAGCCTTACATACACTCATATATCCACTACATCACTATCTGTGTGCTTAGCTTTGGAGTTTGTTTGGTGGAAATATAGCTGCACACTCTCTTTGTATTTTTTCCAAAAATGTCAGTATAATAGCAAATATCAGTTGAAAAGGCAAAGAATAAATAATTTATCATTAATTCAGCCTGGTCAGATTCAGCTACCTGAAACTATGTTATGTGTTAGTGAAATTCACAAAAAGGACTTCGATAAGGTTTAATAAAATAAGCTCACCACGAGACGTAATGAAAGTATAAAAAAGATTTAATTAGAATCTTGTACAAGGGAACAAATCTGGAAAAAGAGTTGTTCTGAAAAACGAAGCGTGTGCTTTCCAGTTTATACCACAGTAGGCAATGTGTGTGCGTAACATAGTTGTCGTTAGGTTAGTCAAAACAAAAGTGTGTATCTTCTCCGCTCCCGGACTCTTCCAGCTGGATCGCTCCGTCCTTCTATCAGAGATAAAGAGAAAACAGCACTCACACAGATAGATATTAAAACAAAACCACAGCAAAGATTAACTCGTGTTACAGGATTATAAAACTCAAATGTTTCTTAATTATTACATGTGTGCTTGAACTCACTAATACATATGAATTTTAATAAGAATAATGATTTAATAAGAAAGAAATGTCAAAGACTTTAATAAGGATAACATTTCTCCAACATTATGTTACTCAAACAATGTAACCGTGTGTGTGCATGTGTGTGTGTGTGTGTGTATATACATATATATATATATATATATAGATATATATAGATATAGATATGCTCTTTCTTGGCAGCATAAGAAACAAACATTAAAGTAAAAGTTATAAGTATATATTGATTCAGGAAAGTAAATGTAAATCATACAGAATAAAAAGAAAGCTTGAAAAACTAAACTAAAACTAGAGAGAGAGAACGAATCTGAGAGATTAGACAAGGATCATCGACTAGATCAGAATATATGTGGGGTGTTCCTGGTAGTACCTATATACCAAAAGTCATCCAAGACAGGCAACTGGAAAACAGTTGACGGGGTCCTGGCTGACCAAGAGCCCAAGGGTTAGCGATGTGTGTGTAAGAATCAAAGATCAA
This sequence comes from Clupeocharax schoutedeni, assembly GCA_037974565.1. Classification (NCBI taxonomy): domain Eukaryota; kingdom Metazoa; phylum Chordata; class Actinopteri; order Characiformes; family Alestidae; genus Clupeocharax; species Clupeocharax schoutedeni. Next base: position 19,479,589 of record JBBPDH010000104.1, read on the forward strand.
TGTGTCTGCTCCAATTCCACAGAAGAGCTTCTGTTCCTAAAAAAGTTAATGGAAGCTATGATAGAAAGTTGTGAAAACATACAGTGGTGTGTGTGTGTGTGTGTGTGTGTGTGTGTGAGAGAGAGAGAGAGAGAGAGAGAGAAGAAGGCAGGCCGGTGAATTTGACTGGGACTCCAAACCGCCAGACCTCAGTCCAATCAAGGATCTGTGGCGTGTTAAAAAACTTTATAACTTCCTAATCTGAATTTTTTTCTGGCAACCCTAGATTCCATAATTCAGCACACTGCTTATTTTGTATTCTTAGAAAGCTTCACACTACATAAAAACATAGCTGTCATTTGTCTGACTGACACCTTTTTATTTTAACATTAGCCAATATCCGTCTGCAGAAAATGAGCATAAATGAATTTTTCTGTATGCAGTAGCTGTAATGTAAGCATCTCTAAGAGAACATCAGCAGCGCTGACATTTGAAAATCAGTCAACACTTCCCTCCTCTTACTTTACCCTCTGCAGACAACACAGCTGGGATTAGGACTCAGCGCTCGGGTTTCAACCGGCAGGAGCAGAATGTCTATCTGTTGCCCATTCGGGTGGTGGACAGTGGACCCCCTGCCTTGAGCAGCACCGGTACTTTCACCATCCGTGTGTGTGGCTGTGATACGGTAGGAAACATCCAGTCCTGCAATGCCACAGCCTTCGTCATGTCTGCGGCGCTCAGCCCCGGAGCCCTCATCGCCCTGCTGGTCTGCATGCTCATCCTTATAGGTAAGACTCATAACTCATAAGACTCATTTTTTAATCAGTTAACCTCCAGAAATCTATTAAGTAGTTTCATTACACAATTACAGATTAAATTTCAAATTAAACACAGTGGCTACATGGTTGTTTGAATTGCATAGAAAGTAAAGGAGAAACACATCACTCTCAACCAATAACATGACTGAACTGTAAACTTCTCTGTATAAGACTGTCTGCCAACTGCCATGTCAGTAAATTACATTCAAATTCAGTAAATTCAGTATGACTGAAACGTAAAGGATTTTTTCCCTTAAAAAAAGGACCCAGCATGCAGTTCTAACCTTCTCAAGAACACACATGTGTTATCAATGTGAAAGAATGTGTAGTTAGCAAATCTGGGGGTTTGAAAGAGCTGAAATATAAAATAACATCCACTCCTTATCTCTGTAATGATAACTGTGACTTTTAAAGGTAACCGTTTCCTGCTTGAGCAGAATATTATTTTTCCTCAGAATGTCAAATATAGTGAATATATTACGATCTCTTCCCATACAGTGAGGTGAGTGAGACTTTTTCACACAATCTTTAGTTTATATCACACTGCAGCTTAGGTCATCAGTTTCCTTGGGCAGCATTTGGATTTAAGATCAATGATTGAACAGCAGAGATATAGCAGCTGAAGTCATGAAAAGATAAAGAAATCTGGTCTGGCTAGAAAGGGCTGGAAGTACAATGTTAAATGTTAGCTTTTCTCAGAAGGTCTGTTCACAGTGTTTGATTGTTTGCTGTTGGTTTCCAAGAAGAAGCTAATTAATGTTTGTTTCCTGAATGATGTGCCAAGACAAGAATTCATGCTGAGTACAAGTTGAAGTTTTTCATGTTTCTTGGTTTTCTAAAACAAATAAGCCGTTCCTTACTGCTGGCTGTGCTGGGAGCACACATGCCCACTGTGATCATTTCAGACAATTAAAATACAATTTAGACCACAATCATCTAGCTTTTGTCTTTGAATTTGGTCATTGCATTAAGCCGACTGTGGTTGGGCACATTGTGAACAAACACAAACCTAATTTTAAAAGACATATCCAGATGTCCCTGCAGACCTCACAACAGCTGGGTTTATCAAGACTACTCTTTGTCGGAACTGTCATTACAGTGTCTAGAGTAGGTGGTATTCATTTTAAAATCTCATCATAGTCAGGTCTAACTGGAAATATAGATATCTATATTCTTCACATATCTCTAACATGGGTGAAATAAAAAGGGCTGCAAAACAGCAGCAGTCTTCTTTACTGCCAGGTTAACAATTGGAGAGCTATCGCTTTAGTAGTTAAAGTTATGTATAACCGTCCCGGAATCTTTTATGCTCAATATTTCTGACCATAAAGAAGAACAGAGCAAGTGCACACACACACACACACACACACACACACACACACACACATACATAGTCAAGTACACACACACTCCATTGTGTTTTTACCACTCCATTGATTTCTGTGCTCGTGCTGTGTCTCTAATGGCCCATCATCATTATTTTAAAATTTGGTTTGTATATGGGTTCAGATTGTACACAGGACAAGGCCAAGAGAAAAAAAGGAAAAGAATCAAGACGAAAGTGACATGAAAGCCAATCAATATTCCATTCTCCTGCTTGCTCTGATGACTTTGCTTTTTGGGCATCCTCTTTCATGTGAAGAGAAGAAAGCATTTGTTCAGGTGGAGAGCACACAAAAAATAGGGTCTGGTGAATGACATCCAACCACTTTGCCCAGCAATGAAGTGAGAGCTGGTTTGAATGAATACAGCCCTCGATCCGAAAAAGAGCAGCCTCAGCACCTCCATCCGCTTGGAGCAGCCTGAGCTTTGAATAAAATAGAGCAGGCTTCCCAGACGTTCACAGCTCCCATGCACTGTGACTCACAACTTATAGAAACAGTAGGTGAAGAGGAGTTGCATTGTCATCTTAGAGTTTTTTATGAGATCCATTTGTTTCTCTCTCTCACTTTCTTTGTAACTTTTGACTCAGTAGCATCTAATTGTCTGAAAATATGTTCAGTGTCCTAGCAAGTTCAGTTTTAAATAACCTACAAGCCTGTTAGTGGTGTTTCCTCAGCATCAACAGTACGTTCTTTTGTCACTGATTTCCATGAGTCACTCAAAAGATCTGCAACAGTCTCCACCTAAGAGTCATTTTTATTCATCAGCGGTTTAAAAGCATTTGAGACTCAAACACAAAATAGTGTTAAATCTGAAGCAGGCCTCTTTAAAAATCTAGGACTTATATCGTAAAGTTTCAAGGCCAAATATCTGGAGGTCAGTAACCAGGGGCAAAGGGGTTGCAGGCAAAGAATGGATTGTAACTATTAAGCATACCCTTTTAAGGGCCTCATAGACAATGTTTGATAGTAGATCTACAATTACTTATGCTACTACTACTTCTAAAAGCACTCGAGATAGCTCCACGCAAGATGCGTCGCAGGGTAGCAGCCAATCAGCAACAAGGAGAAATAAAAAACATTCTCGGATCAGCTACTCTGAGTTCAGTGGTATTCTCCCAAGGTTTCTTTGTGTTCTCTCAACAGTACCAAAAAATTGGTAAGAGTTAGGGTTAGAGTCAGGATTATATGGAAATGTAGATGAATTTACATTAATATTTATGTCACAGATTTAGTATATTATATTAACTGCAGGTCTAAATAAGAATAATAGCTAACTTTTAGCTGAAGCAGTTAGTTTGATTAGAAAAATTCCTCTCCCAACCATTGCTGTGAGTTATTTTATTAGTTTTGTGGGTAACCTGACAGACAGCAAATTGCACTGTTAGCATTAAGCCACAGAAAACATAAGACTTGATTATGACCAATAGGCCTGAAAACTTCAGACCCTCTGTGAAAACGTTCAGTTCCATCGTTGTAAACAAACCAAAACATTCTAAAGTGAAATTAGAGTCATGTTACTGTGGGAGTAAAATCTTGAACATGAACATCCACTGTAGATCCATACCTGCTCCAGTGTATATTACTCTCTTTTTTCTATTGCAAGGTGGATATATAAAGAACAACCATCAGTAAGCATTCAGCACATTGCCACTGCAACAGAAAGCCCCTTTAAGGCATTGCCAATCATGGAGGGATTATGGGCTGTGAGAGCAGAGCTCAGGGGAATGAAAACAGACAGCCCAGGGTAAAGGCAGGGGAAACTCTCTGTGTGCAAGCATGGGCCACATCGAATTAGACTGGCACAGAATAGCTCTAACTTAGCAGTACCTTCCCACCCTGCTGCTGTCCCAGTGCAGGACCATTCAGATGTACTTACTGTCACCCCAGGTAGGACATGACCAGATCAAGGATTGTCATGGGTGTCTCCTCGCCCTTATTAGATCAATCGGCCACAATGATGAGGAGAAATGAAAACAAATTTCTGCCTAATTAGCTACAAAACAAACAGCCCCTCCTTGGGTGGATTGGGAGGGCGAGGTGATGAATCCATTTGGGCGCGGCGCAGCATCTGCACACATCCATCCCAATTATAGCCCATCTGCCGCGATGGGAATCGTCGCTTGCTGACCGCCCGAGGGAAAATTAGCTGTCTTGTCAGGAGTGCTTATCGGAACATCTGCACGCCCAGGAAGTGCCACATGTTTCGCAGGGTTAGGTACATGCAGCACTTCCTCACCCCACCTAGACCCCTGTGACAAGCAAATGCTTCCCTAAGTGTTTTGCAAGATGCAGAGCTCAGAAACGGCAGCTCATACTTGGATAGATTTGTGGATGTGGTGAGTTCTGAGAGATTTTTTTTGGTTTATTTTTTGTTTTGTAAATTACTGCTCAGGAATCATTTTGAAACATTTGTTAAAAGAACATACTTAAATTTGACCATAATTATAACTCAACTTGAGACTTGCCTGTATTGACTTGGGACCCAATTTGAAACTTGCTTGTATTGATCTAGGACTCAACTTGTCCATATTGAACCTGGACTCGACTTGAGACTTGCCCATATTGACTCAGGACTCAACTTGAGATTTGCCTGTATTGACTCAAAACTTGACTTCAACTGTGCCTGCTCTGACAAGGGAATGTCAGTTTACATGTTACATGCAAATCAGTGACTTCACCTCTACTTATTGGTGGCATTTTATATGTGCATTATAACAGTAGTCAGATTTTGAGAATTTTGGCATATTTGGATATTTTAGACTCTGTCTGATGAAACCAAAAAGACTAAACAAAGCACATCACATTAAGTATCTTGAGAAACTGCCCAATGAATTGTTTCACAATTTCTGCATTGTGGGCAGGACTGTGGGATGTGTACCTGCCTTTAAGATATAAAATTTGCATTGAGTTCTCATTCTTGTTTGCTTTTCTTTATCTCTTCTTCCACCTTCAGTATCTTCTTCCACTTACAAACACTGCATCAGGAAATTTACAATACACAGTAAATTACCTTTATTTTTATGAGCTAAAACTGATAAAAACTTAACACATTGCTTTTATTAATACTGGCTATAACCGTGACTTCTACAGATTAAACAAAAAAGCTTCATTTTTCTAAAACACAAAGAAAACAGATGTAGACCACATCCAAGCAGCAGAGATTCCACACACAGCTGCCATTCTCCATATAAATTCTGAATCTGATTTGCTATTCATTCTGCTAGGCAGAGGCAGCCAGTGTAACCCAGGTCTATTTACCAAGCCCCTGGCTATTAAGGGCATCTGATTATGAAGGAATTGAAGAGTAAAACAAAAGAGCGGCTTGGTCAAAGAGTTACCTCCCCCAGGCTTAAGGCCAGGCATGGATTCAAAGTGAGAGCGAGAGGTAGAGAGGGAGGCAGAGACAGAGAATGATCAGAGCTGTGCAAGGAAGACGATAAACAGTCTCAGACAAATATCTCAGCCATTTCCCTCTCCAGGAGACTGCCGCTGTCTTCCTTCTCTGCGATTTTTCAAGTAATTTATAAGCAAATAAAAAACAATTAAAGCCCTTCCGCCCCACGCAAGTCATTTGTACTGATTACAAGAGATGTCACTGATCTAACACCATCCTTTAGCTTCCTTTCCTCCTTTGTACGAAAGAACATGTTTGTTTGTATATTCCTGCGGGGAGCACATGCCTAAAGCCTCCTGTTTGGAGGCTTGCCATTAGTAATATATCCAGTAGTAAAGGGGCTGATGCTGCATTCATGCACATTCAGCTGTGTGTGTGTGGGGAGGGGGGGGGTGCCCGGACCGTAAGAGTTTTTACTCAGCCGCCCTCAAGCTGTAAATCTGTGCATTATATGATCCAACCAGTGTGCTAGTACTATCAAGAGCACGGCCAGCATCATCACGCCCCTCTCTCACAGTGTAATACACTCTCGCCAGCAGGCCTATCCATAAAACACTGCATGCCTGATATACGCAGCCTAGTCTGGTGCAGTATATCTAAATATACTTTATCTGGCATCTGTTGTTGGTAGGGAAAAGACAGGTAGGGAAAAACAGGCCACAAAGAACACAGTAGGAGAGTCTATGGGCGGGCAGGAGAGTATATGAGCCCAATACTAAAAAGCCAGTTTTCAGTTTTGCTCGCTTTTTTCTTTTTGTAAATGAGGCTGCTACCTTGATTTTTCTTTTGAACTGCCTAATACAATGCACTCGTGTTTCTGTGACTAACAATGGTGTCTGATTTCTTAGGAGCTGATATGGTTGCATGCTTGTTCTGTGCATGCTGGCTGAGGCATGACAAATGTGCTTCTTATGGGTTACATTGAATGAGGAATAGTGCCGCAGACTGTGGAATGTACAGGTACTGCATTCAGCATTGGGCAGTAACTAATGACTGGTTGTGGTCGACACATTGATTTGGTCATCAAATATGCACAGATGCTCTCAATGCTAGAATTACCTCAGAGTGCCTTGGTTGGATCGGAAGATTTGTAGAGAAGATTTGCAGTGTCTTTGAAGGGGAGGGCATATAAAATTAATATCTGGAAATGTATTCAGAAAATTAAGCCCCAATTAATCGAAGCATGAAAAGAGGTATGATTGAAATGAAAAGACATGGAAGATAGACACCAAAGAGGTGAAGAACCTGGGGTACATTCATCAAAATGTATGTACTTCTGCTCTTCTGAGGGCGTTTAATTATTTTTCAGCACTTCACTGCTATCTTCTTACCTAATGGCCATACTTCTTCAAAGAGCTTTTATCCCAGAGAACTCGTAACATGTGGGCTGATGAAAGCCTGGCAAGCTGACCCTGGATGGATCTCTCTTACGAGAGAGTAACACGATCCACAGGACAATAACAGTCTTATCACATTTGTACTCATGGCAAATTAATGACCTTTGATCTGACTTGGGCCTCCAGACAAAAGACCATTAATAAAACATTAATGTTATCTCTCAAAGAATGTGAACTTTAAGGGGCAAAATATGTCACTGTGTACCTACTGAAGCGTGCTTTCATCATAGACACCAGTGGCATTCCCTCACTTTAATATGCCCCACAAAGCTTTTGCTGTTGTGATTTAATTGTCCGGAATGATTTTTTGTTCTTTTTTCTCAAGTGCAGTTTCTCATGCGATGTGTGTGTGTGTGCGTGAAGTCGAAGAGTTGCGGTTTAATTAATCACATGCAGATCGAGAGGAAAGGGGAGTTTTCTAATCACAAATATAGGAACTAATTAAGATAATTCTGCTTGGATTAAGGGCTCATTGATTTATTTAGATGAATACCGCTTTTGTTTTCTTTCCTTCTCATTAGTGGATTAAATGATCCATCTCAGTTGTTTTCTTTTCAATTCCATCTTAATTTCCCACTCATTACAAATGTATCTGTATGCAACCTAGGGCAATGTTTTGGAAAGTTTTGATCCGTATTAAAACAGTCCCTCTCTGAGTCACGTATAAATAGACATTTACAGAGACAGACAGATAGGCAGGCCATATGTCCACCAGTGTCCAGACAGCTCTTTTAATTAGGGAATTCAGCTACTTTATGGAGCCAGTGCTGACCCAGCGCTCGACTGCACACACACAGCTTGAATAATCTAAATAGAAAAGCTCTACTTGTAGACCGGGACGGTCTTGAGCAGTAGCACAGAGCCAGAGGTCACCATGCCAAATGCCAAGCATCAGCCAGAGGGGTTTAAATCCCCCCAGCTGTGGGGCAGTGGAACTATGTTTTCCGGAGTCAAAATGAAAGTGCAGTGAAGTTCTTGAACACCAAAACATAAAAACACTCTCCAGGGGTGTAACTCTATTCCAGCTAAGAAAACTGTTTGTCAAACAACACAAACCACACACCCACATTGCGGCCAAATCAGGCACATACTTCACATACTTAGAGACGCGTGCCTGTTAAGGAAATTCTCTCAACAACACTTTTGAGTGTTTACACCAAGTTTTAAAAGACGGTGGAAATGGATTCAAAACCAAATTGCTCCAACGTGTAATTCGAGTGGAAGCTGCGTGTGTAAAATCTGTACCCACTGTTTGCACAACCCTTCCTCATTTGCATGGCTCTCCCCCAAATGTATACATGCATGAGGGAGAAACAAACAGTTCTGTACAAAACACAGGCAGAATGTGTTCTATTTGTACCTGAAACAGACCAAAAATGCTTAGTACATCTGGCCCATAGTGTATATATGTATGACGGTAAGTAGGCAGACAGACTTTTATTAAAGCTCCCATTGTGAATAGGCAGAAATGGCTTCATGACCATTGCAAGGCTCTCTGTGAGTTTTACTAGCCAAGAGCACAGTAAACTTTTATAGCATTGTTGTCATTTTGGTTTAACAGATTGATTGTCATTTGTTAAGTGATTAGCTTAGGCTCTGTGCATTTTTCCTACGGTATTGTTTACTTTCATAAAAAACAAGATCCTTTTTTTTACTGCATACACACAGTTCTTTTTTTTAGCTACTAAGACGATCCATCTGACAGTACTTCCTCTTGTAATGCCACAAAAAGGACATATCTCTCATTATAATGAACATACCGCAATAATAAGTTCCCTCGCTGCACACCAGTGTCAGGATCATTTTGTTAATCTTCTCGCTGTGTTCTCTCCTGTGTGTGGTGTAGCTCTGCTGACAGGGTGAAGCAGGTTCAAACTGCATGAGAGTGGCTGCGAGTGACATTTGCTCTCTAATTTCATCTGTTTGTTTACCAAAGAGTTAGGTTGGAGTTAATGGCTTATCATGTCTTGTTCAAGACATTTCATTATTTAATACTTGACTGTGACGAGTATTATGCTAATTTGCAGCTTGTGTTTTATTTCTTTTCCACAGGATTTCTTGAAGGGAATAAACAGCCTCAGAATGTTTTTGTACTCTAAAGTTGTCTTTATAATTGATGGGTGGAGTTCTGTGCAGATGTCAACTCTCACTTCATCTGAGCAGAGTTTCCCAGGAACCTCACTGTGCAAAGAACATGCAAGATCACACATGGGAGACTACTCCCAGCCAGCATAGCTGATCAAGTCTAATTTTAAAGCTCAGTGTGATTTTGACATTGGGGCCCATTATTTTTTTCCTTCCTAGAAATCTGAAAGGAAGTGAGAAACAATAGATCTGAAACAGCGAGAAGGTTACTGTGGGTTTTCTGTATGAAGAAGTGGCTGTATGAAAACGTGTTAAGTGCTTCCTGAATGTTTAATAAACTGCATTAATGACCTTAAATTAACATATAATTGCATGTTAAGAGCATCATATTGTTGGCATGGTATCTGCACAGGTACTGTGCAATAACCACTGTATTTAAAAAGGAATACTTGAGTATTTACGAACATCCACAGGATCTTGTGAAACAAATGACTTCCTTCATAATATTGTAATTCTGAAGCATAAAGCTTAATTTCGTTTAACTCATAAGTCAGAAGTCTGGTTAACAGCACATGTAACAGTTTAATGGAAGTTACTGAAGTCCTCAAAATAATTTCATACGTATTTTATTATATGTTTTGTGTTTTTGGTTTTCTTAGTTAGGCCTTTGCCTAGAAGTTCTTCATTATGTTAGAAATGGAACATGTGTACCCTTGGTTTAAATCATAAACATATATTACCATCTTTCAAATATTGACATAAGTTCTTTATAAATGTTGCATTTTAACACATTGTTCAGTATGTATGCATGTGTTATGAAGTCTATGTGAAGGGAGTTCTACTTGTTTGTTATTAGGGATTTTACTGAATTAAAATGTATAATCTAATTAACACAGGTTAACAGGTCACAAGCATCAGAGACCCCCAAGTTTATGGGGGTTTTGTAGTGTTTTTCATGCTGATTTCAAACCTGTGTTTACATTTTCCCACACAGACAGTTTTTGTGATGAAGCTAGTTATATATTGCATGATAGTTGGTATAAGTAGTATTTTATTTTGTGTAATAACGCGTAGTTGAATCTTTGTGAGCATTCTTCAAAACTGTACCTTTTAATGAAAAATCTTCACAAACATGAACCAAGCAAGAGATCTGAGGAAAATGTAGCCTGAACTTGTTGCATAATCATATTGTTCCACCCTCATTTGTTCTATCTGTCTCTCCATAGTCCTCGTACTGCTGATCCTGACCCTGAAGCGCCACAGAAAGGGCCAGCGCATGTCTGAGGATGAGGAGGACATGCGTGACAATGTCATCAAGTATAATGACGAAGGTGGGGGCGAGCAGGATACCCAGGCCTATGACATGAGCGCCTTGCGAAGCCTTTATGACTTCCCTGAGGTAAAAGGCTCCGAATCAGGTGCTGACCTGCGTTCCCTGCCCCAGTGGATTCAGAACCGGATGACAGGGGATGGAGGGGCGGCCGACTTCTCCCTCTTCAAAGGTTACATCCGCAAGAAGGTGGAGCAGGCGGATGCTGATCTGTCGGTTCCGCCGTATGACTCGTTCCAGACGTACGCCTTCGAGGGCAGCAGCTCTCCGGCGCTGTCCCTCAGCTCCATCCGCACACTCTCCACCACTTCAGAGCAGGACTTCTCCTACCTCAGTGACTGGGGGCCACGCTTCAGGCAGCTGGCGGGTTACTATGCTCCTGGACAGCCAGAGGAAGAGGGTTCCTAGCACTGCCCTTCATCCCTAGCGAAGTTCTCACTGAAGACAATTCCCGTTTCATTGCCCCTATTGTGCCACAACCAACCACTGTCCTCCACCAGTGCTCTCCCGAGATGATCCTTGGAACCCAGTCAGTTGTTAGGGTCCTAATACCACCCCCTGGATCCTGTACATGCCACAGATTTGCCTATTTGAAACGTTCAAGCAAACAAAGTAGCAAGGAATGAATAGGCAGTGGCTGAGGAGTCAGGCAGAACTCCAAAAAGCTGGCAGCCGTGGTACAGGACAGCCGGGCAGTGCCATGTGCGCAATGTTGAACCGTCATTGTTTTCATTTCTGAAGCATTTCTTTTGTGTGTGTACTTTTCTCTCTCCTTCGATGGAGTCAGACATAGAGACATAGACTAACTTACTTGGAGGCGAACAAAAAGAACTAACAGCACCACTGGGACACCTTTTAACAAGCCAAGGCAAATTGCCCCCAGAAGAAAACTTATTTATTAACAAAAAAAGGGGAGATATTTATGTATTTATTGATTTGTATTTATTTATTTATTTATTCATCATGGTAAAAAGAACACAAGAATGGACTTACTTATAGAAGAAAACTGAAGTGCACTGAAAGAGTGATGCAGAAAGGGGCATTCCTGAGGTTTAGTACATTAAGAAACCAACAAAAAAGGACTTTTAAAGGCAATGATGAAACACCTGAGTGTGCCGAGTGGGCCACAGTCTTGAAGGAAAAAAAAAGAAAGAAAAAAATTTGTATTTATTTTTTAGAAACCCTTTTGTAATATACAACACAACCCTGCGAGAGGAACATAAATGTGTGTAAGGGACTGAGCGAATGGGAGCGGGGCGGGAGAATATGTGCCAATTCAGTCAGAGGATAGTTTTTGTCCTGCCATACATTTCATGTATTGTGTTGCTTTTGCTTATCCAAGTCACGTTGTAGGCAGTGCAATGTCTGTTAAGTTGTTGGAATTTGATTTTGAACCTGTATTAAATGGTAATTGGTAAATAATGCTGTGAGAGGCCACAAGGTACAGGTAACAATGAATGACCATGACAGGTTTCTGTCCAATGATGTTTTACATTTATTTTTCCTGCAATCTGATAGCCATCCATGTTCATTACAGATTTGTGACAGTGTTGATTACATTATAACTCTGTTTCCAGACCAGATGATTTGGTTTTATTCCATTTATTCCATGGTGGGTGATGATGGGTGAGAGTGATTGCTTTGGGCATGGCTACACTGCATCAATCTTGATCCAACATGACATTAGTTCTGAGTTCTAAAATCTGCTAACTGTTGCCTAAAATGATATGCAGAGACACATGTGCTGTTTTCTCCGACTGGAAAATGACCAGCATTTCATTTGTCGTCACACCAATATCCAATATGCAATGCCATCCCCAGAAGCACACAAATCTTATGCAGAAATAAATTAGCCAATCAGAATGATTTGTTTTCCAAATCACTTTTTTTTTGCTGCATTATATTTTGCCTGTCACACTTTACTTGCTGTCTTTCAACAACACAGTGTTTTAAATCAACCTGATAGACCTGATTTACCTTATTAGTTCATATCCTTGGTCATATTAAGCACAATCCATCATCGCATCATTTAGTAACAAAATTCTCTCCATAATCTTTCATCACAGTGTAGTGACTCTCCCACCAACGATCAGGGATAAATCATACCTTAACCCCACCACCCCCACTTATCACTGAGTGAAAACACAAGTCATTGCTTTCGTCCCTGGCTAGGTTACATATATTTCAGCTAGGTTAATTGGTTAACCTACTTCAGACAACCCTCCACTTTCAGTTTTTGGAGTGGTTGTAAAATAATCACTGATTTCAGCTTGTTTATGCTGCAAGTGTTGCTCATGTTAACACCAGTAAACCATGTCATTCAATTGTCCATAATATTTGCCCTGTTTTCTATTTTTTTCTTCTGTGAGGCATCATCTGATGGAGGTATGAACATTATACACACCTACAGAGAGTGTACATGTTCATATTATGACTCTATAATAACATGTATTTAACGATTGTAGCAGCTGGTGGTCTAGTGGTTAGAGAAATGCCCCTGCGATCAGAAGTGTTGTAAGATTGAATCCTAGTATCCTTGAGCAAGGTGCTGTCCCCACACACTTCTACATTTAGTAAATGGGTTAAATGCAGAGAAAAATGTCATGCTGTTCACACTGCGTGCTGTGGTATGTTCACGTATGACAAATGTTCAGTCTTCATTTTAGACTACACACATACACAAACTTGCCACTGTCCCTGGTTACGTAGACACATATTTATTTGAATGATTTCCCAACAGTTTTCATTTAAAGTGTGGCAAAACAAAAAGCAATGCAAATGCTAAAAGGCTAGTGTTCAAAAAGAATAAATTACAATTAAAAATCAAGATTTTAACACAAATACAATCTAATCATAAATGAAAGAAAATAAAAACAGAAATGCAGATCATCCAGCTCTATTCCATGTACCTTTCTTAAAGGACACGTCTCACAATGCAGTCAGAGCCTCATGAATAACATCACGCTCAGTTTACATTTATTTCCCATTTCATATGTCATCTTAAGGAAAAATATAGCCTTTAATTTTTGATTCAGGTTGACTTTCAACAGTATGGACAACATAGTTGTGACAGGGAAAATATAAAGAAACTAGCTTTACTGTTAAAAGATTAAATCCTACCAGTGATTGGCTGTTGTTAAACTGTTTAAACATTGTGTTCAATTAAAAGCAGTATCAAAGCCTTAAAATGCAAGAAAGGATGTCGTCACCTAAAACCAATGCCATTCTACTGTCAACCCTCATCTGCAAACGTGTGGATAAAATGTATAATTAAAATCAATAAATATTTACGTTTTTTTCTAGACAAATTCGTGACTTTCTGGGCCATAATAAAGGGCAGAAATATGTGTTTGGTAGTGCCAGAAACATTTCATAATCCAGTACGCTTGCTGTATATTGCATCTCTGCTTTAGCAAACACTGTACCACCAGATGTTTTCATTTTACTTTCCCTCATATTGCTCTTACTCACTTGTCATGACCGTCATTGATGGATGAGCTCACTTGGCAGCTCCTACTGCATGTAAGCATTCGCTTCTAGTCTCCGTCTAGGCAAGGCAATTTTCAAGACACATTTCAAACAAGGCCAACGCATGCAAGCACAAAAAAACAGGCCTAATTGAATCACAGTCGCAGACAAGAATGACCTCAAAACGCCATGTAGGACTTTTTTTTGGTAAAAAGCATGAATGTTCAAATGTCTGATTCAGAAAACAGTGGTAACTGCACCGTGGTACTGTGGCGGATGATTGGTCTTAAACCACGCATGCATTACTAAAAGCCAGCAAACCAAATGAAGAATCAGAATGGCATGTGCCTCGGCTGCAAGACTCCACTGACAGTCGTCCATGAGCGATCGTTATGGTAATGGGTGAAAGTAGTCCCAGAGCCATAATGAAATCCTCATCAAGCAAATGTCACCGGAGAGGCAGGCAGTGACTAATGCGGTGACGGAAGGGGACCCACTATGTCCTGCTTAAGGGCAGAGTGCATATGGGCCCGTTGGTGGTCACTCCGTACTTCCCTCACATTAAAATGTCCCACCTCAGTCTGGAACCCTCCACTATTCATTAATGGACTGCACTTGTTAATGTATTAATGTGTTGCAGTAAATCACAGCTCCCGTTCCCTTTCATGTTACCGGGGGCCAGACAGATCGCTGAAATTGATTACACACTGGTAGAACTAGGAAATGTGCGCTTGAATATATCAGCATGAAGGCGTCATGTTAATCATTATATCCTGACAAGAATAGGCTATGTTTACACACACGAATAAGCTATTATCTATATATGTATGATCAACAATACTACACGATCTGTTGCAGAAACATTAACGTTGCTTACAAATAACATGTCTGGGATTTGCCGTCCACTTTTACTACACCCTGAACTCCACTTAGGAGCTTTAATGACGAAAAAACGAATCAATTAAAGTCAGTCTCAAAATACCTTGACAGCAAGCATCTAATTAAGATTCAGCAAAGCACAAGGGACACAAACCATCATGACAAGGTGACATCATTTCTACTACAGAAGCTGCTGCTTCTTTTCTAGTCAGCAAATCTTTATTTTATCTCCAGTAGTCTTATGGTAAAACATGTTGGCTGTTAAAGCTTCACTATTTAACGCCTCCTTATGTTGAAGACATATTGCACCCAGGTTGTATGGTTTGATGGTAAACAATGTTTTGACAATCCACTGTACAGTCTATAATTAAGAGGTAGGAAATTCACAAAAACACTTTACTTGGACCCTCCTATGTAATATTGACATACACACACTATAATCATGTCATGGTGAATGTAATATGCTGTTATGAGAGATTGCAATAATACAGCAGTGTGAGGATACCATGATAGATGTCATAACATTATAGTAGCATGACATTAACACTCTAGTCATGACAGTTACTGGTAAAGGTTTCATGGTGTCATGTGATGGATGTAACCTATCATGAAAATTACTGGTGATAGTGATACTGTTAGATTAATGGACATAACTTCATGACAGCATGTGATGTGGTTGTGTAACAGGGTTCAGGTTACTTTCTGCAAAAATGAAAGATCAAAGGAGCCAATTTACGCTTAGGCCTTCCAAAGACAGCCTGCCCTGGAGGAGTCAGGTGGTCACAGCAGCACAGACGAGGCAGTCACACTTGGATTTATGTGGTGACTGGGCCGCCCAACATCTTTAGTGGACCCTATATTTCTACTTATACTATTTGACACCTGTTACTCTTAGGTAGCTAGGAATAATTTTATACTGAACTTTAATAATTAGCTTGAATTAGTGTGCGAGTGTCCATTTGTCACATGTGGACACATCACAGCATAGCACACCACAGCGTATGAACACAGTGTGAACAGTGTGAAACGGTTCTCTGCACAGTGGGGCGCAGCAACCGGGTGGTGGTGGTGTGTGTGGACAGTACTTTGCTCAATTGTACCTCATGGGTGCCACTGGCAGTCCTGGGATTTAAACCAAGGACTATCACATGGGCAAATCCCTAACCACCAGGACACCAGCTGTCTCAATTAGACTGAAATATTATAATTATTATAATTAAATTAGTCCACAGTTTAACATGAAAAATATAAGATATAAAATGTGGATACTGGGTTTTTTTCATAAAAATGTACAGAAGTGTGTTATTTGTAAAGTAATACTTATTGTAACTTAGGTACTTCCGTTTTGTATGTCTGTGTATTTACATCACTAAACACAGCAGCTAAGACATCTGCACCAGTAGTAACACCTGTCTGCGGTGGCCTAAATGGTACCCGCCAGTCACCTCGATGCAGAGCGTTCTGAGCTGGCTCTATTTCACAGGTTCAGTGCGCTGCCTCACTTTGTCTCACTGTACACATCATAACCTGCCGGTAGCCAAGATTCCACACTATCACGTTTCTCAGCATTTGCATGTGCTTATCTGTGTCTCTCAGACTGAAAGCCCCACGTAACTGACAGGCGAGCGGCTGCAGACAAACTGTAGGCTAATCGAGATGCAAAGCGGTGGGTTTTCTTTGGCGTGTTTTAACCGAGACACGGGGGGGTCGAGCCATGTGGAGTTGCCGGTAATCTGTGACGCAGAAAAAACAAACAGCTGGAATTGTCTTCGCCCCCCCACCAAGTATGAGTGAAGTGTAGTATCTCCCCCATGCTGGGCTTATTTCACACTTCACCGTGTCCTCCATCGCCATGACAATAAACAGATAAAACAGGACTTTTCTCAATCAGGACGCCCTGGCGTTGGACCAGGAGCTTCTGTGATTCAGTGTTTTAAATAATGCAACATCAAAGACATTCAGATGTAGATGTAGATGTAGATGAGGTGAGATGAAAGGTTCTTCCCATGTGCTTTAATTGATCGTTAAACAAATAAGACAAACAAGCCCTTAACCTTTCAAAAGGTCTTAAAGCGATGAAATCAGCTCCATCAGTGTTACATAAACTGTGCTTAATTTGTTTATCACGGTCGTTAAAGACCTAAAGGCTCTGAAAGGTGTTTCTTTTGCTAATCATAACCCTGGTGGAAAAAACTTCCGTAAGATTGGTTCAATCCGCACATTACTGAATGTGTTCTCTGGCCATTTTCAAAATACTTTCAGTCAATGAATCCCCATTTCCCAGCTGTGATGCTCCTCTTTGGAAGAGCAACTGAATGTTTAGCCCCACAGAGCTGCCAGTGTCTCAGCACACAAGGAGGAGAGAGCTAAGCCGTGTAGATTATGTGGATGCCTAAATCCATGTGTGTGTGTGTGTGTGTGTGTGTTTGTCTGTCTGTCTCTTCCGGACTTCTGGCTTAGTTTCTGTCTGAGCGGCAGAAAATGCTTCTGCTTGCGCGGCAAAGTCCTTTTACCTTTTAGTGATTTCTTTTAAAACCAGAACTGGGATTTGCATCCTGATTTTCAGCATTATGAAAGTGTGTACATGGCTTAAGCTCCAAATGTGGTGATATAGTTATTAAATAATGTTCTGTTTTCCCCAGAATGTCTGTATGCGTCACAAGTTATAGCAAAACTGACAGATTTAAAGGAACAATTCAGCATTTTCAACCTACCATCACTGATTACCCCTGACAATAACATTACCTATTCATAGAAAGGAACCAACAAACCCCTAAGAGAAGAAAGAGAAAATAGTTACTTTTGCTGTCACCAAGGTGCTGATCTTGGTGATCTGGGCGGAACTTGTGAAAACTGCACCCACACTGTTTCTTTGTCTTTGTAACTGAACCCCAAAGCAATCAATTATACACACATATAGCTTTACTGAAGTGCATTCAGACTGAATGAATGTGCATCAACTGTCCAGAGCTGTGGATGGTAACTGTGTTTCTAGTTTAGTGTTCAGGGAAACTTCAAAAGTATTGCATGTGGTCATCATATCATATCTACTGATCTACACTGGCTAGAGAAGCTCTGGAGTAAATGCTTTGAGCCCAGAATCGTACAAACGCTCTGTTATTACCTTTCTAAATGAATCAGATCATTTTCACATCATATAGATTACAGTGACACTGTTCCACAATAATAGCACAGTTGGCAGATGTGCTGAATAAATGTTTCATTAAAGTTTTATGGCAGCAATCTTGTAAAAATTGACATCATATAGTGTTCTAAACCTCTGCCACCATCCTTCATCTAAAGCAATGATTCTTATTTCTTAAACAGAAGAAGTAGCATTAGCATTACAGATTATTTCATTATGGAGTAGATATTGTTTGATGAAAAATTGAAACAGCAAATATTTGCAAAACCTTCACAAAACACCACTGAAGGCTTCCTTAGCATTTAATGATTATGGCCCTGATTTAAAAAAAATGCTCACCTTTTGTTTTGGACTAAAATAGGTACGTGAACAGTCTTTCGTACATTTTCTGACCAACACATGTAAATCACATAGAAACTGTGTCCACATGAGATTTTTCTTTAAAATATTGCAAAACATTTGGAAAAATAAACTTTGATGGGCACTTTTCAGAGAAAAAAAACACATTTTTACGTTTGAAAATGACTGCAAATCATGAAAACACAGTGAAAACAGTACATTGCAGTCTAAATGAAAGAAAAATCTCCCCTTTTGTTTTGGACCAAATTGCAAAAATAGGTAAGGCTATAGTCTTACCTTTGTGTGCATTTTTGGACCATCCTCAGATTTCTTTCATTTTCTGACCAACACATATAAATCACATAGTAAGTGTGTCCACAGCATATTTTTGGTGTAAAATATTGCGAACTGTCCCTTAAAATGAAATTTGAACATTGGCAAACATCGGTCATGACATAAAATTATGTACAAAAATTGCGTCTGTTTTCATTGAAAAAGATAAATATACAGTCTAAATGATCTGTTATGGTGTAAATGAAAGAAATATGTCACCTGTGTTTTGGACCAAAATGGCAAAAATAGGTTAGGCCTTACCTTTATTTGGAACATCGTTAGATTTCCTTAATTTTCTAACCAATACCTTTAAATCGCAGAGAAAGTTTGCCTAAATGAGGATTATCTTAAAATATTGCAACATTTTCAGTAAAAATAAACTTTGAAAATGGGCAAAAGTTGATTATGATATAAAACTACACGCACAATTTTTAGAAAATGACTACAAATCATCAAAACACAGGTCAAGCCACACATTGCAGTCTAAATTAATTTATGAGGCAGCAAAGGCACCATCAGTGCCTTTGCACAACATTTCACAATTCAGTTCATAAGAGATATGTCTACAGCTTAATATTTTATACATCAGTAACAGATTCCCTATTAACTCTTTACTGGAGAGTTCCATTCATAACGCTACATGGCATCTACGTATGAATAAATAGCCTTTATGACAGAGATGCTTGTCTGAATAAGGCTTTATCATTTACATTCATAAATGGTAATGTAAGGGTTGTGATAGTGTTATGATAAAGCTACACTGCAGTAAAATGGCAGACTACTTATTTAATGGCATTTACTGGTGATGGTAGCATTATACTGTTATATTAATCTGCCACAATGTATTCATGGCAAGGTTATGTCCAAGTTATTAAGTAGGGTAAGTAAGTAAATTGTTACTAATGTCACTTTGTTTGTTTTCCATGATATCACCCTTTAATACTGTTAATATCATTCTTAATGAAAGATAGTCTTTGCAGCATGAAAGTGTAAATGCAGTGTGAAAGACCCTGCTAAAGTTTTAAAATGTACTGTTTACTTCCCAGTCCATATAGTCAATATATGGAAATGAAGCTGCAAAAAACTACCCATTTTGAATTATTTTGCTTTCTGTGGTGTCACGAAAACAAATGCATTTTCAAATATCCCCCTATTCAGCCTGCAGCAGATTAGTATCACCTATATACTTTGAAGGCATTAGGGGTCTTTCAGTCCAGGATGTTTTGAATGAGGCACAACACTGGGCAGCCAATCAGAAAGGAGATTGTTGGAATATATCAGTCTTTAAGGTGCAATCTAAAAACAGTCCTTCACTTTAAGAGATAATAAGAGATTATAAAATGGTTATGCAAAAATTAATTATGACTCTTTTGGTAAATTGGCACAAATGTCATAACTGAACTGCATCATTTCCTCTAGCAAATGATATAGGCCATGGCTCACACCACAGATCAATCATTATTAATAATGAGAGTCACATAAAGAGAGTGACAGAAAGCAGTGCTGAAAATTAGACAGGAGGCTGTATTGGTGTTACCTTGCAACCTGCAACTCAGAGCACATAACCACATAATCAGAGACAGGCAGAGAAAATCAGAGTGTTTACATGATGTCTGTATGTACCACTCAACCAGATGCCTACAAAGCACTCTATATCTTTGCATAGACTAGATTACAGAAAATTACAGCGAAGTGAAGAGATGGAAGACATCTGCTCCACAGAACTGTGGAAACTAGGGCACCTGTTTCTGACCGCAGGAGGCATTCGATGAAGTAAAGTGTTTCAATTCATAAAGCTTTTTCTTCATTTGACTCACTGAGGTACACAGCCTTCTTTTAGAGGATCCCAGTAGGTTCTAGAGTGCATTTAAACTGTATCAGTGGCGTAATATGAAGAGTTAACTATGGGAAAATCCTTGCCTTTACCAAATAAAGAAAAAAATATTTTCAACATCTGGATCATACATGGCACTCAAAGCCAGGGAGCAGCCAATCAGCAGTAGATTGCTCTCTAGCGGGTGCTGTCACTGACAAAGCAGTCTGTCATGGATAAGGAAGGAGTACCTGAAGTGCCCATTCAGCAAATTTGATCCAGTCTTGAGAAAGTTTCTGCGTTCATCTATGCATTAGTGTTTAAAAGTCAGCCACAGTCAAGGCATGCTTGTGGTCAGAAATGTAAAAGAGACTATTCTTAAAACAGATTTTTCATCTCAGCTGTGGTCCCTAATAGAGACTAATAATCCCAACATCAATTGAACATCATGTTATGTACACTCGATATAAACAGACAAGCAAATCACTAATATTTCATCCACCACAAGAAATCATGTTTTAAAGAATCCTCAGGTTCTATATCCAAACTGCAAGGGGCTTCTCACCTTCTGAGCCCAAGAGGGGCATCAACTATTTAACAGTATTTTAATAGATTTCCCCTTTTTACAACTTTAAATATCTTAAGAGCAGTGAGTATCTAATCATGTCTAAGCATTTAGTGATTGTTCACAAGTCAGCCAAGTATCACAAATGGCTACATTCTTTTTCTGTCATCTTTACAACTGAAGAGCACACATTACCGGGTGGCCTCAAATCACCATTACCCATCGGGTGCTGGAAAAAAGACAAAAAGCTACTGAGATGAGAAAATAAGATGCAGGGAGCTGCATATTGTACCACTCACCATCTCTTGTGTCTTTAAAATATGGCTGAAAGCACTCCATCACCCTAGAGTTCACTGGAGGTCTTTGGTGGCTAATGTTCACAGATAAGTCTGAAAAGGCTTCATACTCTAAATGTAGTGCTCTATATTCGTACATCATAAAATTATGATCTGCATATCCAATAATTCACTGTGCACAAAATTTAAAGCCATTTGTGGTAAAGACATAGAGGACGCAGTGTCCTTTATTTAATATAATGCATTATCTGTGTGTAGAAGTTATGGTTTTGTGACCTAATAAGTATCCTATGTAGTCAATCATTAATTGGCTACATGGGGTACTCATTAAACCCTCTGATGTAAATTCAGTAAAGCATTATAAATGTGCTGAAATATATAAAGGGATGCTTTTTGTCAGTAACCTTTTCAAGTATGTAAACCTTACAGATTAAATTCTAAAAAATGAAATAGGTTTATTAAAGTATATATAGACATGCGGTTTGGATTGATTGTACTCAAATTCTCATTGGTCGATAGCATACAATTTGTTGTTTTGGTTGATGTATTGATTAGATTAGATTATTAATTGACAAAAGCGGGTGGGTTCAATTACACCACCACCACTGACTTATAACATTGATTTATTGTCTATGTAGTAGAAGCTGTTTGTTAAGTTTTGGGAAACTGTATAGAAGAATGTTCAGTTCTTCAAAGCCTTAAATGAAGGTGGGAAAACTCTGATGTTTGATATTTCTTTCCCACCTAGACTTCTCCCAGGCCCATCGACTTGCCAGATCCATCAATACTCAGTGTTCCGGGACCTCATTATTTACATATTTAGTCAATGGTTGAAATGATCCCCACTCTATAGAGTGTGATCAGCTTGTATTGAACATTAAAAGTACTTAAATGAAGTTTAAAGTTTAAAAATATGCTGGATGGAATATTGACTTTTTCATTTAGTCAGATATTTTAGTTTCTTATATATACCGTAGACAACCAAAATAGTCTGCAGGAAAATCTAGCAGAATCCCCATGTGTCTACGGCTCACAGTAAGTTCCTCAAGAAGCTTCTCAAAGGCTAAATAAGATGAGAACAGGGAGGTGTTAACCAACAGTGTGAGCAGGGCAGTCTGTTTACTCACAGTGACCCTCCTCGCCGCATGATGTGCTTCATTCGTGTTTGCTGACAGCTTGGACTTCGTGCTTCACTTCCTCCCCAGAGGAACTGTGGGAAATGCCAAAGGCCGTCCCTTTGACGTCCTCTCTGCTGTGGCAATTTATGCGAGGGCTGCTGAGAGCTTCATGCATGGAGTGCTCAGCCTCCAAACAGCCAGCGATGCGTTACAGCATATAGCGGAGACCAGAGCCAGGAGCTGGACTGGCTAGGCTAACAAGTGCCCTGGGTCAGTCACTGACTTAGTTGGAGCTAGTTATGGAATTTAGGATATGCTTGAGGCAGGAGCTAGATAGCCAGCTTTCTGAAATTCAGCTTCTTCCTCCACAATGAACACCCAGAAGATGTTTTAGCAAATTCATGATGTCCAGGAGGAAGGAGTGAGCATTTTGTATTAGGAAATGCAGAAAGTGCAAAAATTACAAACCCACACACACTCGCTCACATGTTTAGTCTTCAAAACATCTCTTTTGATGTTTGGATTTGAACAGAAAATTAGAAAAGTATAAAGGGTTCCATCCAAAAAATGTTTACAGAATTTACAATTCTAATTTACAGAATAATAATTGTATAGCTAAGTTAGACCCTAAAAATCCAGTGCAATTAACACATTTTATTTGTGTAAGAACCTGAAAAAACGTTCTTTACAAAAAGAAGTATAAACATTTTAGACCTTTGAACACAAAATAACCAAAACATTAAAATGATGAGTGATTCTGAACACTAGTGTAATTTTGCAATGTAAAATTTCCAGTATGTGAAATAAAATAATTAATATGACATGATTTGTCTATGGTTTAAAACAATATTAATGAATCTGTTCTTATACATATTGTAAATGTACTGCCCATCACTGTAACCTAAATCCTGAATAGTAAATTAGTACATTTTGGGCCAGTTTGTAAGAGTTTGTATAGAGCTAGAGGGATTACTATGGAGATTAACAGCATGATGTTTATAACTAATTAACAGGGACTCATAAGGGTCTATCAGTGACAGATGCAACCAAACAAGCAGAAGGCGAGACGTCTTCTGCATCATGACTCAAAGCATGAGCAAGTTTGTTTCCGACAGACTTGCTGCACAAAAAACACTGCATGTCTTCACTCATATTATTTAGAACATCTAAGAATCTGTTCATTCCAAATAATTTATTGGAATTCGCTTATAATTCCCAACACACACGCAGGAAACACCTGCTCAGTATGCATGAAAAACAAACTCAGAGATTCATCTCTTACATCAGCCTCTATCATGTGATTGTCAGAAGCACTTTAAAGGGGTGAATGATCTAGATGTCGGCAGTTGGTTCATGAATCTCACTTGTCAGGATAAAGGTTATGATATAAAAGATGTCATATCATTTCCAAACGGTGTGTTTTATTATACACTGTAAATTCTTTCACCTCGACTTCCCGTATTTCTTTTACTTTCCATCTGCTGCCTACAGCATGTGCAAGGGCCACGTGTGTTAATGAAAAATTCCTGGGATGATACTCTTCAAACAATGCCCATATCCAGGCGGGTCATGCGGCTTGCTCACATGATGAAAATTCATAAGTGCTGAAATGAATGCGGATCCCCTTAATCCAGCACGCCAGCGCTCAAGCACCGAAACCATATCGAAGTCCAAAAATTGGAATTGGGGCCAATTTCTGAAATCATAATAAACGGAACCTAATTAGCATTCTATTTTTTTTTTGTTTACTTATTTATTTATTTAAGCAGGTATGTTGGCAAGTGGACCCCCTTGCTGTTATAATGGACGCACGGGAACAGTGGAGCGGACACAATTGCTGAAATTGGACAAAAGTTCTCAACGTTCTGACAGGGTGCTCCACTCATATGTATTTCTATCAATTTACTGGGAGTGTTTGTGTGTGTGTGTATATATATGAGGTTGTGGTGATGGTGAAGGGGGGGTCACTCCCTGCTTGGAGCACTTTAGTTATGTGAAGAAGTGTTCTGTTCACACTTCCCCTATTCTCACCTCTGACATTTGTCAAGAGAGACAGGAGTGGAGAGATGAGGAAGCTCATGCATTATTTAAGAGTAGGAAGCCGCTCCTCCAGCCCAGACGCTTCCGTAACACAGCCCTGTCATTATCGGAAAAAGAAGAAATAGGGGGAAAAAAACAGCTAAAGGATGCCACCTTGCAAAATGGTGGACACAAGGAAGCTTGATCGAGGCAGAATGTCTGATCTATCTTCAGGCCCTAAAAGACGTGTTGGGTTATTCACTTGGATGCTCTATAAAAGTGTGAACAGTATGGATTAATTCACTGCCAGGGGATTCAGGTGTTAAATTTATGGACTTCAAACCACATGGGCTGATGTATTATTGTATCACAGCGATCCGGGGTGCAGGCCTTGTTCGTTTTTAGAGTGAACGCTGAACATAAATAACCGTAAAGGTTCGTTTGGTAGCATCCCTGAGCTATTCCCGGAGATGAACGCTCCAGTTCTTTCATGCAAGGATATTCTTCTCATGGTTTTCCTGAGCAGAAGCAAAGTCAACAAGTCATCCAGGTTGTGAAAGCAACGTAAAAGCACGAATAATTTATGGCAAGGTTATATGCTCATAAACTAAAGTTAATACAGTGCTATGAAAAGCTTTTTTTCGTATGGTTTGGTCACAGATTTTTACATTCGATACATTAGGTTATTACAGCTTAAATGTTTCTTTATATATTATATATTACAAAGAAATAATAAAAATGACTTAGTCATACTACTTTGTCATTTGTTTCCAATACTACAATAAAAAATAACTTTCTGTGGTTATGAACATGACTTTTATAACACATTTATATACCAGTAATATAGAATAATTGTCACGTTTATGGTAAGATCGCTATAGGGAATCTTAAGTATTACTTTAAATCAAAATATTTACATGTGCAAATATTTACATGTGTTTCTGTTTATGAGAGCATGTGTTAAAATGTAAAAAGTATTTTAGAATAGCAGCAGAGACACTAAACTGATTTGCTGAAATGTCCAGTGAATGAGATTGAGGCATAAACTAACTGCAAGCTAGCAGCATAGCCCTGAGCTAACCTACCAACTGCAAGCCCACATGCTAACCACAAACTAATGCACAATCCATAAGCTAATTCTGGAGGATTAATCCCCTTGTTGTAGTCCTGAGCTAACGTGCGAACCACAAATTGATGCACTGAAAGTGAGCGTTTGTATTTTCTCCAGTCTGGTGCATGTATTGCACATTACATAATAAGCCTGGTCTCAAAGAATGCAGTGCATTACTCTGTACTGCTGCACCTCTAGTCTGCCTCTTGCACACAATTCTTTCAGACAGGGGCAGCAAAGGTTAGCATGGAAGCTCCATTTTCTTTTGTGACACAATGTGATTTAGTGATAAACATCAAAAACCCACTAGTAGAAAAGAGGCATGAATAATTTCCAAAAAAGGTCATTTATTTAAACTGTTCTTGATTTTAGACATAAAGTGATATAACACATAATTACCTCACATGCTATCCAAAACTGCACACGACAGTGGCCTGGTTTCGCACTGCTTCACCCAAGAACCCGCTCTGGATGCTAATGCCCACCTGATTGTATGCTTCTGTCAGCAGCAGAACTTGCGATCCTCGTGAACATCCTCCTTTGAGGAGCTAAATGTCTCTGGAGAGCTAGCTATAGCAAAGCATTATGGCATTTCTGCTATTTTAAGCAGTGCTCTTTGGGAATAAGGCATTCTGTAGTTCTGATAGAATAATTTGTCCCATTCTTACTCTTAGCCTTGAAAAGAAGTCAGCTAAAAGGCAGTGAAGTCCTCCTTTAAGTATCATAAGCACCTACAATCCATGATCCTTCAGGCTGCTTCATAGCCTGTATTACACTTGCCGCAGTTCAGTCACAGCACTTTGGGGCATGACATTTTTTACCATGTTCTTCAGGGCTGTGGGGTATGTTTACTGTTTACTGTGGGGTATGAAGTCTTACAAAAGGTCTAATTCACATCACATCCCACAGAAAAAGTACAGAATCATTGTCAACCATCAGTTTCATTCAGACAATGACCCTGAACTGAAATTGACTGAACTGAAAGGGCTCAGAATATATCCCCAATTGCTCTGGTTTTCCAGAACAAATCCTATAGTTTTCAATCATTCTAAAGACTTGTGCAAAGGAACGCTTTCAAGGATACTCATTAATACCCCCTCCAATACAGCCCCCCATGCTCTTGAAAGGCATTTCTTTCACAATGACATTTGATTCCCTCCCCATTTGAACACCTCCCTAACAGAGATATAACAAATAACAGAATAATTGGATGTGATTCCAGGTTGCGTCCAAAAATTAGCATGATAATAAAAATGTAATTAGTGATACCTTCAAAAAAGGAAACAGGGGGCGTGGTGAAGTTATCAACATTGTAATTTCACTTTTCCCAGAGTTCTGATTAAAGAAATTGTCACGTTGTAAAACCCATCGCTGCCCTGAATGAGGCTTTGTGGCCGCGCTAAATGAAATAATGTGAGCCCGCTATCTTGGTATTTGAACGTGCAAGAATTAGAGAGGTTTATTGGTGCTCTGTAATTACGTTTTATTGTTTCTCAGGCTCACCTCTGTTCTCCTTCCTCTGTTCGTCACGCTCTCGGCCGTCATTCTCGCCACAAGAACATTCTCATTGTGTCACCCGCCCCACACAGTAAATTTGATATGCTTTCATTATGCGAATTATTTTCATTCGAGCTAAAAACTGGAGAGTCTGGGAACGAAAGCAGATGAAAAGGACACCGAAGGGTGTGGAATTGGATGGTGGAATGAGGCTTTCGTTGACTGATCTTTTTCTAGCATGGATCAAACCAAAGGCTTTCTTTTGTTCTCAATGTCAAATTGGTTGCACATCCAAAAGATATTTGCTAGCCATCTGAATTGACACTGGTTTCTTTTCCCAGCAAATCGGGCTTGTCATATTAAAAGCATCTCGATGCAAGAAAAAAAAAATTCTCTACTTCCTGACCTCCAGACTGTAAACCAATCACAGGAATATCTGATGATTCATTTTCCAATCTAGAATGTTCTGACCTGGGAAGCAACATGCGTTCCACATTTTCAATCACATTAACTGAATTGGTGGCAAGCATTGTGGGATGAAATTATGGCGAGAGAAGCTGGGCTCCTTCAGAGCAGGGTCGCAGCCTTGTGTCATCCGAGAGCTCGACTGATGGCTAGCTGTCTCAGCATGACTGCTCACAGTGCACCAACACACACAAACACACACACACACACACACAGAGACTCCTGCTTTCTCGCTCACTCTCACACAAACACACGCACATACACCAAATTCAGACTCGCCATCGGCAAGGTTAGTATTTGCCTCTCTGATATCCTCTGTGTCTTTTATTGGAAATAATGAGGATGTCACTTCATCCCTCGATAGGGAGGGTCGGAACTGCGATGCCTCTAGAACAGACAATCAGGGTTTTTTTATAATGATGGAATAACAGAGGGGAGGTTTGATTTGTTTAGTCTTGGAGCTTTGGGCTTTTAATGAAGGGTTGTCAAATGGAAATGTGTGTCTGAAAGTTTCGAGGTCATTTGTGGTGAAGAAACTGCAGAGATTTTCCCCACTTTTTCCCCCATTTTGCTCGAGCCACAGCAGAACATGCCGAAGCTGTAAATACTCAAAGCTAAATCTGAATGCAGACTGATTGGAATGTATATTTTATGAATGATATCAATGCTCTTTACATAATGAAAAAATTGGCAAGAATTTTTTGAACAATTCTGATCTACTTATTAAATCAGGGAAACCTTCAGATCACATATTTTGCGTGCCATTTAAAAAGGCCACACATGCTTTTAAGTGGCTCATTGTGCATAATATGTTTTTCCACCACCTATCTTGTACTGTAATAATTCGATTACAGTAGTGCAGCTTATGTAAATACAAGTTAAGCAGCTTCAGTTTAAAACTATGTAAATACATATAGTTATTAGTGCTGGGCCATTATCGGCGTTAACGTGCTGCGTTAATGTGAGACTTTTATCGCGCAATAAAAAAAATATATTGCTGTTAATCTATTCACAAATTTGTTTTGGGAGCTGGGTCTATACTACGCAAGCTATGAAGACTTTCACCTTGATATTTTTGTGCGGATTTACTCTTTTTCTCTCTGTCTGTCTCTCTCTCTCTCTCTCTCTCTTACTTTCTCTCTCTGGTTCATGACTTCCGAATCGCGCCCATTTTAAACCTGTCTCGCTCTCTCTGTTTCTCGCTGTTGCTCTCTCTCTGTTGCTCTCTCACTCGTGGGCACGCAATCTCTCTCTCTCTGCCTCTCTCTCTCTTACTCTCTCTCTCTCGTTCATGACTTTTCCGGAGCGTGCGGATTGTCTCTTTCTTTGTCTCTCTCTTTGTCTCTCTCTTTCTCTGTCTCTCTCTCTCTGTCTGTCTTTCTCTCTTTTACTTTCTCTCTCACTCTCCCTTACTCTTTCTCTCCACCCCTAATAGTTACATTAGATTACATTTGGTTAGTTACATGAATAAAACCTAAAGTTAATACGTTTTACTGTACATGCGGTTCTATGGTAATTCACCTGTCAAAGTGAATACATCACCAGTGGTTGCATTAAAGGTTGGTCTCTTATTAATGTGTAACTACAGCTATAACAGACATTTTATAATGAGACACCTCTCTACAGTAGAGAAGATGCACAACATGGACAAAAGTAAAAATCCTGTTTTTCAGGGACTGGGCTAGGCCTCCTTAGGTAAAGGCCATTAAGCTTCAGCATAAAAATACATTTTGGTCAGCACCATGCACCACCTTTTCTATTCCGGCATGACTGTATCCCAGTGCACAAAGCAAGCTCCATAAAGACATGGTTGGATGAGATTGGTGTGGAAGAACATGACTGACTGCACAGAGCCCTGACCTCAACCCCTCAACACCTTTGGGATGAACTGGAATGGAGATTGCGAGCCAGGCCTTCTCACCCAACATCAGTGCCTGACCACATCAATTCTCTACAGAATTAATGGCCACTAATTCCAAGAGAAATTTTAAAATCTGTGGAAAGACTTCCAAGAAGATTGAAAGCTGTTATAGCTGTAAAAGGCTGCAATTCCATATTGAAGTACATATACACTACCGGTCAAAAGTTTTAGAACACCCCAATGTTTCAAGCTTTATGAATTTCAAACAGTTCAAGTCCAGTAAATAGCATGCAATGGTACAAAGGACAGTGCTGAACTGCGAGAGGTTTAAAACTTGTAAGGAGACCCAGAAGCAGGAAATAATTCTGTAGCTCCATGCAGTCCCTCTGGTCTGTGCCTAGTTGGTGGGGTTCATCCTACAG
>JBBPDH010000104.1:19536426-19557764 GCA_037974565.1 Clupeocharax schoutedeni
AGAGAGAGAGAGAGAGAGAGAGAGAGAGAGAGAGAGAGAGAGAGAGAGAGAGAGAGAGAGAGAAAGAGAGAGAAAGAAAGAGAGAGATAGAGAAGGAGAGTGGCAGAGAGAGAGGTAGAGAGAGATAGAGAGAGGTAGAGGAGAGAAAAAGTGAGAGAGAGAGAGAAAGAGGTAGAGAGAGAGAAAGAGAGAGATAGAGAGGGAGATAGGCAAAGAGAGAGAGAGAGAGAAAGAGAGAGAGTAAGAGATAGAAAAACAGAGAGACTGAGACAGAGAGAGAAACAGAGACACAGAGGGAGATAATTGAGATAGCTGTTTCATTTATTAAGACTCAAGAGACTTTTAATGTATTAATTGAATGCACTTGTGATGAAAGATATATGCTAAAGATATGCATTCCTTAATTTTATGATTTTTTTATTATCATACATTTTTCATATAACAGCACATTTTCTATTGGACCAAAACAATTTCACATTAAGCACATGAAATCAACCTGTGTATTCATTAAGCAGCAGAGAAATATAATTGTTTACCTCCACACATACTGTACAAGCAAGAGTCAGAGCTGTGAGATAAACGTACCTTAAATGTCAAAACTAGGGAGTTAGCATGTTTATTTCTGTTGTTTTAAACTTGTTCTGAAGGAATGTTGTTTTGTTTCACTGTGTTCTGAGTATATAGTTAAATGACAATTCCCTAACCTCTAGGCCACAAGCTGGCTTGACTTG
The DNA here is from genome assembly GCA_037974565.1 of Clupeocharax schoutedeni. NCBI lineage: Eukaryota > Metazoa > Chordata > Actinopteri > Characiformes > Alestidae > Clupeocharax > Clupeocharax schoutedeni. The sequence goes on from JBBPDH010000104.1 coordinate 19,537,158, forward strand.
CTGCCCCTCTAATAATGAGAACAGTCACTAAAAGTGAGCTACAATTTCTCTTTGGACTGAAGTGAATATCTGACTATTTTCTGCAAAGTGCATCCAACAGTTACAGCTGTGCTTGAGGATGGACTGATGACTTGTCATGTCCTAGTTAAAGTAAATTGGTTTTGTTCTTAAAGGTGGGGATGGTGGGCTGCTTTTCAATTCTGCCAAAGGATTAAAAAAAATCATTGGTTACTGAAAAAACATTAATTTCCAGTTGCTATGTCATTGTAGATAATGTTTCTAAATGGACTTTTCAATAGGTCCAGTAAAGGACCTATTCTAACATTCTGTCTTTGAATCATCTGATAATTGCCCATTTAAAGATCATGGAATGAGTTTGAACCTGCATGAAATGAATCTACTGAATTTTATCTCAAATGATCAGACCAAGTGTTATCCATTTGAGCGTCTTTTCTGATGTGGCCTCGCATGATCTCTACACACATCAGAAAGGAGTCAAATGAATAAATGTGTAGTGATTTTTTTCCCTTTTCAAATAAAAGTTGTCACTTACATGCTAAAAGTTTGGGGGTTCCATTTAATGACTTGAGCAGACTTCTCATTTACCCCTGCCTGCCATTTCCCAAGACAGTGGAGAACCGTGACTCACTGGTACATGATGGGAGTTTGCAGTTAAATTTAGTGATTATCCCTCTTGGGTTGCGCTGCACTTGGGAAAGATAGTGGGGAAATAAAAGGGCTTTGTCTCCAGCCTCATTCGCTGGCTAACGTCCCCACAGTGACCCCCCCCCCACCCCTCCTCGCACTGTGTCCTCCATGGTCACCCTTGCCTGGGGACAGCGTTTGTCACTTCTCCTTAGCGGAGGCAGCCGTACAGCCTTGGCAGCAGTAATGGCTTTTGATCCAGACAAACCCATGGCTAAATGCACACACAGAGGGAACTCCTCCTGCCTGCCTCTATGCTTGTTGGACATCAGTGACTTTCAGGATGAACATCTGCCTTTATGCCCACGAGATCTTATTCCATAAATAGATTTTGGGTGATGTTTCTAATTTGGGACATCTCTCTTGATCTGAACGAAACCTAAAAAGCTGCTCTGAGGTCACCAGCATGTGTGTGAATAGATTTATAAATGTTGGATGGATGATATAAAAGTCCCCACCGTCCCCCGCCCCCCGCCCCCGTCACCAAAGTCACTCATTCCTTCCATTATGGTAGTCAATGTTTCGGCTTTGTAAAAACATAGAAAGGTGCCATCTTTGGAATGATGCCACTGAAGAACCACAGAAGAGCATTTCTATGGATGGTCCTATAATGAAACACTGCTGTGAAAATATGAAGAACCTTTTAAGTAGTTTTAAAGTGCTTTTATATAATACAGTATAAAGGCTCAAGTCACTGACCATTTGTGGACAGAGTGCATGACCAGAGTTGTACAGCAGACACTCTAGATAATAAACTGCTTTTTTATTTCACTGTGTGTGGTAATCTTTGCCTGGCATTCTCTTGGCAACACAAGAAGGACTGAGGAGAGTTCGTTCTTTAGATAAAGTGCCTAGTGACTCATATCTAATTAGAATGTAGAAAAGGCAAAGGTGGCCTGCTGCCCAAATGGGCTGTCCTATGCTAAAACCAGCCAAAAGTCTCTGGCAGCAAGATAAACCCCAACTGCCTTTTAAAGGTCATGGGGTTTGGAGGGCTGCACTTAGAGTTCTCTGACCTGACATTTGTATGTCTGGTGACCCCTCAAATTGTGGCTCAGCAAAGTTTTAATGAGGTTTTTTGCTAAAGTGCTAAAGACTAGTTAGCCTAAGGAAACATGGCTTCGTTTTGGGCTCTTGTGAGTGAGGGAAGGAGGGTGTTTTTGGGAAGCTTCTCCAGTTTTTTTTTATTCTTACCACATGGATTAATGTAGATAAAGTTAGAAAAGCTGTTCCATCAAGATGAACTTGCCCTGTCCTTCATCTAAGCACCAACATGTACACAAACTGAATGAAAGAACTAGCCTTGGCACAGGAGAGAAAGAGGGCATGTTATTGAATGGCAATATACACAGTGACATGATGATTTTTTTTCTGGGAAGATTAAAAATCATCACTTTGTAATCTTTATAATCTAAATCTGCTTGTTAAATGGGCATTAAATCCACTCAGCAGAAGCTTCGCTATTTCAGGCCTTGTTACTTTTACACACCGGCTTTAAAAGAGTGTTGTTTACTCATAAAAATGAGTTGAAAATTTCACATGCCCTCTGCTTGGCATTTGTAGGATTTGACTCTGTACAAAGTGCCAGATTATATGTGGAGAAAATGATCGTACTTGTGACATTATGTCTGGTGGACTGGAAAGCCCTTGTAATGTACCTTCATTAGGAACTTCCATTACACGGGTTTACATCACTTGTGGCATGAGCAATATCACTGAGGAGATTGGGGCTGGTTGGCACAGAGAGATTAAGTGCCGTATTGGGCTAAATTACACTGTCAACAGAGATTCTCTATTAAACAAGAAGCAATCACTGCTTATGCCTGACACGAACATATGATATACAGTGTGTTTATTGTGTATAATCATCACTCATATGGATAGAAAAGGAATCATAAACACCTGCTTGAAGTTCAAGAATTATTATTTTTTTGGCATGCAGTAGTGGCATCTCCCCGTGAGTCTAAATTGTAAACAACTTATAAAGTTATCATTAATAAATGAATAATTAATATCAGAATAAATGAATCATTTATAATGATTAACCAGCATCCTGTCAAGCTGCTTCAGAAAGTGGCTTTAAACTGTGCAGCAGAGAATCAGATTATAAACACTGCAGTAAAAACATCTTGACTATTGATCTCAATTAGTCACGTTTGTGTTGAGCCTATACAGCCATTAGACTCCACTGATTCTAGTTAGTCATGGCTGCATTAATCGTTCTTGGTAATGACTGTTGATCCTTCTTAGTTTTTGGTGATTAATCCTAGTCCATCCATGTCACTTTAAACCAAAGCTGTTTCTACAGAACGAAAGCAAATAGTATTCAAAAGTGAGGCTCACATTTATCTTTAATGGACGTCATAACCAGTCTGCAAGTAGGCAAGGGTTATTTTGTGACAACAAGTTTAAATCTTTTTGTTGGTTTTATAAATGACAATTTTACAATTCAAGCCTGTCTTTTAATGTCATTTCTGTCATTCATGACCTTGTTACAAGGAATTAGTAAATTAGTAATAATTGAGAATTAAATAACATTAATAAGGAGAAATAAATTAAAACAAAAACTTGGTCACGCATTAGATTACCAGTGACTCGGAATATGGGTTTAGGGTTAACTGTATAAGAATCTTTTAGATTCACCCTAAAATTAAATTACATCTAACAGAAATTTAGCTGAATGTTAGTAAAGCACAAGCCGAGTATCTAGAAAGCATCCACAGGGGACCATCCAAAAAAAATAATTTCATCCTATGGTGCACTACCTATTTCTCAAGATTTAAGATTCTCTTTATTGTCCCACATATTTATATAATATATAAAACATCTCTAAATTATTCATTTAAAGTGGGCAGCTAGAAAAATTGTCACACTATTTAAAATTTTGATTCAAGTTGTAAACATGTGGGACTGGAAACAGAATCTGTTTGCTGCTATTATTATAGAAACAATGAACTTAAAGATATTAAAACCCAAAAGAGAACACACATAATTCCACACAACAAGGCTGAGCTAGAAAGAGTACAAAACAACAAAAGGAGCTGACCAATGCAGACCCAAACACAGGGGAATATATGAAAATCTGAGAGTGGAAACACTTAGACAATGGAGGAGACAAGAACAGAACACAAGTGAATGTGATAATTGTAGGGCGGGGCCCTATTTATTTTATCTACATAAATGACATCATAGTGTTTAAACGTCCTCCTTGGTAGCAGTAACTGGAACTTGGGATGGACCAGTTATGAGCTTGAAGGCTTTCCTCTGCACAGTGTGCTCCTATGTGGACTGCAGAGATGGATGCTGTATTACATCATTACATTGTAGAAAGAAATATAAAGTTATAAATACTTTTGCTAATGGAGAGCTCGACTCACCTTGACATTAAAAGTGTAGATCAAAAGGGCAGCTCATTATGCCATCTAATATTCCACTCAGAAAAGGAGTCTGCATATGTCTAGTGCATGCCAAGACCACTGTAAAGCTGTATTTCTTTTGCAGATATTTTATAGAGTGTACTTGTTTAAATAATGCTGCTCAATAAATACATTTCTTTTTTGCCGTCTCAAGCTCTGCTAGTTAAAACAGGACTGATCTGACATGTTTGGATCATCAGTAAATGACACAGCCATATCACTCCGGCACAGCGCATGCATATTTTTTTTCAATAAAGTATTTAAAAGGATTAACAGTCAGCATTTAGGTAATGCTGAATCCCAAATGTAAACAATGGGACGAGGATCATAAAAATCCAGAGAGAAATCATCACTGACGGTGTATGGGGTGTGTTTTTTCCAGAGTGCAATCAGTGGTGCATATAATTCTTTCCAAATATCAGCTTCCTGTGAAAGCCATGTCATATTTACCAATGGTATAATATTAATTTCTCTGAACGATTTATCAACTTGTAATGGAGACTGAACTCATTGGTCTTTCTGGTATATGGGCAGCGTGATTCATTTCTGTCTGAATGTCAGAAGGTTATTATCTGGATTTCTGGATTTCTTCTTACTTTTTCCTAACAGTGGGTTCTGTTGCACAGACACATTAATGGTCCAAAGGGCTCGAGTTCCAGGTGCTCATCTCATCTTGCAACTGAAGGGTCAAAGCTGCTCATTAGTTTGGATGGCTTCTCCTGATTGAGAAAGCCTTTAAAGTGTCAGAGTGCCCTAATCATGTGACTCCATCTGGGGCTGCTGTTAATACAAGTGGAAGGGTAGAATTGGAGCAATCCAGGGAGCTGGCCGAAGCAGACAACTATTTAATTCTCCCTCAAATGTGCAAGGACACTATCTACTGGGTCGACCTCTCAGTAAGACTTAAAACCAAATGATCCATGTTGCCTAATAATGGTGCCACATGAGAAATCTAGGGTTACTTGTGCAGTCCAAAAAAAAATGGAATACTATGGTTGAGGCCTATTTATGCAGGCATATTGATTTCTTCACCAAAAGCCATTTACAGAAGAATTTGACAACCAGTAATTGAGCAAAGGCTCTCCAGCAAATATCAATTTCCCGTTCCAGTCCTAACAATAGAAAGGTGTGTGTAGATTTCATATACTGTATCTATTTACGCATCTTAACATACTTGAGTGATCTTGAAGTACATGGAGAACCAATAAAAGCGGAGCGGCAGAGCATGCCGAGTCCTTGTAGCTTATTTTTAAATCATCAATTCTAATTAACAGTTTGCAGTTAGCTCCAGCCCTTCTTCAAAGCTTTGGTGTCATTTAAGAAACCTATAGACACCCCCTCATCTCGCTGCCTCTCCCCACTTCCCCATAACAATTTCTCCACTCTTTGCCTTAATTGCTTTGTTTAACAAAGTGGCGATCAATCATACTTTTCACTTGCTACCTGGCATACTGGCCAGCCGTGAAATGGAGGAGAAGGACACCCTCTCTCTTTCGGTCTCTCTAAACATTTTCCTCCTACCATTTCAACTGTCAGCGAAGATTGAGAGCAGTTTAGATGGAGAGTTTAGCAATTTATTACATGTCCATCTTAATTTCTTTGCCTTCGGATGGTACAGCTTTAAGGCTAGCACAGAGTCCATGTATTTGCTGCTGTTGAATGAAGTGTGCCACTGAATTATTGATTTTTTTTTCTGGTGCAGTCAGGTATGAGGCATTTGTGCATGTATAAAATTGACCACTTTATTTATCTTTAGATTAGGGAGAGAATAAAGGTGATGACTAATGAATAACCTCAGCTTTTATTCAATATTCTGGGTTAATTAATCATGAGATACTATATGGACCTAAAATTTTCAGGGTTATTGACCATACTAATATCTTTCCAAACTACAGCATGCTCTTATAATACAGATATGTAGGTAAGAACCATATGTAAAGCGTTATTTGAGTGGGTGTAGACTCTGTGATAGAGAGGTTCTGTGATAAGTATCATCGTGCTACTATGAACAGGGAGAGTCATGGCATTACAGACAGGCCAGAGCCCCTTTGTGCATTTTGCCAGTCTCAACTGGGATTTGAACCCACAACCTACTGGTCGCTCATCTATAGTTAGAACTATGTTACTAACCATGTTCATCTAAATGTAATAGTCAAAGTTTTTACTGGCCGATAAAATATCTGTATAATTTCCCCAAATTAACATAAATAGCCTGGATTTAAATGTCATAGGATTGTTCAAAGAAGGCAATTCACCCGTAATTAAGTGATTAACTACAGATGTTAAAGACTGATCCTAGATTAAAATCATGGATCTCATTGTTAATCACTTAAATTACCCCACCTTCTGGGTAAAACTTATTCAGCTCAAAGGGGCTTGAGTTTCTACACAATTAGGCTAACAAAGGGAAGAAGGTCAAGCCCCGAAACTCCAGAACCATCTAAAGCTTCATCTTTTTATTAATGAAGCCCTGGCTCATGCATGGTTTATTACATTAGGAGCTGAGAATGGAAAATTTCAAGTGGATCTTCCTCCTGATCCAAGTCAACACTACCTATCAGGATATTCCATTACAGCATATTCTGGGTTTTGAGTCTCATTTAGCCTGGCTTTAAGTGTTCAATCAAAGATGACTCAGCAGTCGTTTTTAATATTGAATATCCTGTAGCATGTTATGTGTATCCAGACATTCTGAGCACTCATAAAGCATAAGTGCACTCTCACCCCTAAAAAAATATATATATATACAAATTGCCCCTTACATCATAAACTGATCAGACAAAAGATGTTGGATGTTAGCTTTTCCAGGATTATACAAAAGCTGCCAGTGTGAATGTTTATTGACACATTGTTAGCATTGTGCATCCCTGCATTGTCATACCCTTGCCTTGATAAATAATCTCTACCAGTAAGTGATCAAGTATTAGTCAAACATGGTGTAAAATTGTGTGCATTTGATTTGATGGGGAATCCTCATTTTAAGGATTTGTAATCATCAGACTAATTATGAATTGGCAAATTATAAGATTACAGTGTGTGTGTGTGTGTGTGTGTGTGTGTGTGTGTGTGTGTGTGTGTGTGTGTTTACTTGTGTTTTAATTAGAGATGCTGGCTTCATTGTCTTTTGTGACCATTAGGCTAGGGATCAGAGCCCGGCCTAAATTCTCTTCAGGCTCTAAAGGCTGGTCAATGCAGCTTGTTTAGCTAATTGAATATCCAATACAGATCCAGGCTTTGCTAGTGTGCATTGATCAGAGCCCCTGATACTCCTTCAAGTCAGGGTCACTCATATTCACCCACCAACTTGATGAAAAACAGCACTGTTTGTAGGTTCCACCTGGTGTTTGTGTGAATGTGTGTGTGTATGTGTGTGTGTGGCAAGAGGGTGATTTCTTTTTCATGGCACCATAAGTATCTGATCCTTTTTATAGAAGGTAAACAGATGCCACTTAGACACATATCACCCTGATACGTGGAGAATGAGGCCAGTCAATTTCCCTTTGTTGTGGGTGGCAAGGCCTGAAACTGTAATAATAACATTTAATCTGGGGAGGAAGGTATCTGGGCGCGAGCAGATTGCTTTGTGCAAAGTACATTAATTTCCCGTCACTTCATCCAATTACAATTTATTGACATGCCGGGGATAATCAAAAGAAAATTTAGGTGGGGTAATCAGGAGGCGCCTTTGTTGCTCTCCTCCTGTTTTCCTCCGACTCTCTGTATTACTGAAGGCACAGCAGGGTGCCGGCATAATGCCTTGTGTCTCTCTTCGTCTGCCTTCACTACTTCATATGCTGAGCCTTTGTTCCAACTTCAGCCAAAAAGCAACAAATGGAATCGGGGTAAATAATGACATAATGCAACATTAGTGGTCTTATTTTCTGTTTTTTTGCAAGATATTATTGGGAATAGCAAAGAGTGTCAGCTTTATATTACACAATGCATGTTTTGGGAGTGACAGACACCAGGTAAGCATTATGGTGTTTTTCAAAACAGTTTTTAGCCTTTTTTTTCTTTTTTGATGTGTAGGCAGTTGGAAGACTTCCGCCATCCTGACTTTGCTGTAATGCTCCAAAAAACTTGCAGATAGCACATACTGCAGAATGACAAAAGAACATGCAAAGCAAATCCAGGCAAATGTTCAATAGAGCTGTAAGAACTGCTGCATCCTGTTGAGAAGATTTTGAAGAGGCCGACTTTTTCCCCCCTAAACTGCAAGCTGAATCTGCTATCAGAAAAGGACAAATATGACTTGTTTTGTCAGCTGGTGTGTTTGTGCTGTTTATAAATAATTTGCTTTTATGAATATATGTGTTCTCTATCTTCTCAGCCTTATGGATGTTCGTGTCAGGCCTGGCTGGAACGTCCTGTATCCTGTGCCAGTCGTTAGGAGAAGATAAAACCACATTTGTGTCCAGAAGTGGTCTTGTTTGGTTGTAATCTTCCCTGCTGGAAGGAATGAAAGCATAAATGACAGTCAATTAGAGCACATTCTGTTTCTTTGAGCACATCCTAAGCAGACTCAATCAGACATAAGCAAAAGCAAATTACGTTTTGTCATTGGCACTATTGGCTAAAGTGAATGACTGAATGACATAGAATTATGTTTAGCACTGGCTTGGCTAAGCTCTTACAGATAGGGTGGCATCAGGCAAACCCCAGTAAAGTACCCTGTCAAGGAGGAGAAGGGGGTTCATACAGGTCTACACAGATGTGTGTAATAAGCAACACTGATGATAGATAACAAAATATTTGACTGCTGCATATTTCCCAGTTATAAAAATAACAATAAAATATAGTGTGTACACACATACACATACTTTACATAGGTGTATATTAGGGCATTAACACACAAGTCGACTAGAGAAGCCACCTGAGAGAAGTCGACTTGTCATTTGCTTTATTCCCTCTCTGCTTTCGCTTGTGTACACAATGCAATCTCTGCCTCTGATTGGCTTACGCTGACACACATTCCTTGGTTTAACCAATTATTATCGTCCCTTCATAAAAAGGGCGGTAATGTTGGTGCGTGGGGACATGCAGCAGAAAAGACAGACACACATCACGTGTGAAGATTCTAGACCACACAAACAGCATGGTGACCTGCACAACCTGCAAGTGTTAAAGTACAGTAACAGTACCGGCGTTCTGCAGGGCATCTAAAACGACACCGCTAGCTAACATGGCTAATGCTAGCACTGCAGGGAATCATCCTGTCGCTGCTTAAACTGTTCCCACTCTCAGTTGTACACTTACATTTACAAGAACATTCAAGGTATCAGTCTTTGTTTTGTTCTGTTTAATTGTCATGTTGCCTGTTATTGTTACAGAGAACATTAAATAAAAGCTGCTCAATGTTGAAGACTCCTGTTCCTCTGCTTCCCTGTCTGATGACATCATTAAAAGACTAGTCGACACGACTTTGGCTGAGGGATTAGTCTACTTGGAAAAATCTGTTAATGCGCTAGTGTATATATATTTTGCATGAAAAAAAAGTATATTTTTGTACTACGTGTTTAGTGTACTTTATAATACTGTACTGTTGTATTATAGCTATTATTCTATTGTTTTTGCTGCTCTTACTTTTGTGCTGTCCACTTTTGTGGGAATGATAAATGTTTTCTTCTCTTATCTTAAAAAACAAATCAAGATTTTCAAGCTCTAATTATTTACGTCCTTCCTTATTGTCTGCCATCCTGCAATATCATGTTTTATTTTCTGTTGTCTTGTCTTATCTGTAGATTTATCTTCTCCCCTCACTTCTGATGCTCACGTTCTTATTGATTGCTGGAATTTCTTGTTGACTCAAAGAAAAGAAAAAGTGAGCGAACAGAACCAAGGCTGAATTGAAGTAACGGAAGCAAGCAGTTTATTACTATTCTTGACATTTTATAAAGGCGTATTGTGTTATTTGTAGTTATTTTATTCACTTTGGTCAGAGACCAAGGGACTCATTCCATTATCCACGCCCACTTTCAAATAAGTCACCTCTGTCAAAGTGTTTAAAAGCACGTTTTCATATTCACATTTTTCAGCTAGGAGTTAATAATGCTATAATGTTTCTGACATATAGCAGTCTTTCTCAGTGCTCTTTTTTGTGCAGCTTGGAATTCACTGATGCTTCCTGCTCTCGAAAAGATCGGACCAGTCTTTTATCAATATCAGTTCGAAACACCTATTTTTTTTTGTAATTCAATTTCACATCTGATTCTATTCCAGTGCCTTTCATCATCAAGCTGCGTTATTCTGATGGAACCAGGGGCAGAGGTAGTGAGGATGGCATTTCCAAAAAACTGAGATTTGATTGCTTCGACGCCCATTTAAATGGGGGAATTATGAGGGGAGAAAGTTATTTGACTTCCGCAACCTCGCCTGTCTTGCTACCGTCAGACCATTTATCTTCCTTTTTATTGTTCATTGCTCATTAGTCTTGATTTAATTTTCGTACCCACTTGCGAAAGAAGTCCAATTAAATAGCACTCGGTCTCCCTCTCTTTCTCTCTCTCGCTCTCGCTCTCGCTCTCGCTCTTTCTATCTCTCCTGCAGGCTCCAGTGATGTGCTGAATAGATGGCAGACAGGCAGACTATGTGAGTAATACGGAGTTAAACGATTATTAAAGGAGATCACGCTGGCTTCTCAAGCGAACAGTCTCCAGGATATATTGGATATTCTGTTGATATTGCAAGTTTGTGTAATCTATAAAGGATTCTCTTATGGCAGAGAAGCAGCAGGTAAAGGAACCAGATGTGTTTTGTATATTTCAGTGCCATCCTCTCCGTACACTCTGCTGAGGTCGAGAAAACGTAAGGAATAAAAATATGAACATCTCAGACAATATTATGGCTTCCATTAATCAAGTGCTAAAGACAAGCATCTCCCATTACTGGATAAAACACCTTCCCAGTAACAGAAAACACACACACACAAACCAAAACAAATGCTGCAGTAATAATATGCCACACATATTTATACATTATGCTCATATATATGCTTATATATATAAATATGTATATACATGTGAGTGTGTGTGTGTGTGTGTGTTTGTGCTTATGTAACTACCTCAGTTTTAAGTATTAACTTCTGATTTGTAGGTGATCCATTTGAAAGTAAGTTCTTTTTTATGAGATATTCTTTAAAAAAAAAATACATTTTTACCCTGAAAATGTACAAAGATGAGTACAAGACTAGTCCGTTTTACACAGCGTGGTGTGGAGTTGATGAGGCTATGTGGCTCGGTTGAGCTATCTCTCATCACTGGATAAGACACCTACACACCCACACCCACACCCAAATAGAAACAAACAGTATGGACAAAGAAAGAGAGAGAGAGAGAGAGAGACTGAGAGGGAGAGAGATGTGTATGTGTGACATGTTATTACATACTGTAAGTACTGTTTTTTTCTTTTTATACACACACACACAATCTGAGACTCTTTACGTGCGATAAAAAAAATAACGCCTTTAATCTATTCACAAAGTTGGGTTGGGAGCTGGGTCTGTATTACGCAAGCTATGACGACTTTCACCTTGATATTTTATCGTGGATTTACTCTCTCTATGTCTGTCTGTCTCTCTCTCTCTCTTTCTCTCTCTGGCTCTCTCTCGTTCATGACTTTTCCTGATCGCGCCCGTTTTAAACCTGTCTCGCGCTCTCTGTCGCTCTCTCTGTCTTTCGCACGTGCGCGCTCTCTCTCTCTCTCTCTCGTTCATGACTTTTCCATAGCATACGGATCATCTCTCTTTCTCTCTCTGTACCTCTCTCTCTCACTCTCTCTGTCTCTCTCTCGTGCTCTCTCTCTCTGTCTCTTTCTCGTTCGTGACTTTTCCGGAGCGCGCGGATCATCTCTCTCTCAGTCTGTATCTCTCTCTCTTTCTTTCTCTCTTTTACTCTCTCTCGTTCTCCTTTACTCTTTCTCTCTGTCTCTCTCTCTCTCTCACTCTCTTACTCTCTCTGTCTCTCTCGTTCCTGACTTTTCTGTATTTAAACCTCGGGTTTACATTTACAGTCTCTTTAAGTGTAAGGGTGAAATTAAATGAAATTAAATGAAAAATGAATTTAAAGTAATCTGGGAGAACATTTGGAGCCATATTTATGGTTTACACTATAAAAATAGGCATTGGGATCATTTGGGGGTGGGGGGGGGTTCATACCTTGGGCAGAATTCAAATGAGCTATTTTAATTTAGATTAATCTAGATTAATTCCAAGATTACAATGAGATTAATCTAGATTTTAAAAAATAATCTATGCCCACTTCTAATATATATATGTGTGTGGGTTTTGAATTTGTACCTATGACTTAAAAACTTTATTTGTAGGTCATCCATTTGTATAAGAGTCCTGGCTTTTTTATGTACAAAAATGAGCACAAGGCAGTTTTACACAGCGGTTTTACACAGTGTGGTGTGGAGTCGATAAGGTTGTGCAGCTCGATTCAGCTGCGACAGAGACAACGCATTGTTGGTGGAATGTGTTGGCATACCGACAAAATGAGCCGCCAGGTCACCTTGAACAATGCTTTGTCTAATATGATTATACTTCAGCTATTCAGATCAGACAAACACACAAGACATGATGTTGGCCCTGAACACCTATGACTCTGATAAATAGCGCTGCGCTGGAAAAGTATGATTGATAATAGCAGCAAACCTACAAGGAAGGCTAACAGAGAGCTAACATGAATGCTGGCTCAGAAATTCCTCCCCTGAAATGTAATCTTTACCTTTGTATAAACTCATCGCTTTGCTACGTGCACAGCTAACGTTCTTTAAAGCATCCCCGCCGACTCATCTGCATGTGGGCGACTCTGCCCGAGTCGGATGAAAATGAGAGACCTGCGAGTATTTTAAATAACGATGCACTGGCCCCATCATTCATAATGACACTGATCATCTATTATGAACCCAGATATGATAAAAAACGCCCTTCCCTGGTGAAAGTGTCCCTCTTTTCCAATTCTGATTTCCATGGATCTCTTGCCTTTAACCTTGGCCACTGACAGATAATAACTTTGTCATTGAAAAGTTACCTCTCCTGCACATAAAGGACCTTTAAAAAGAGATCCATTACTGGACACATGGTGATGAAGCTTTTGCTGTTTGGGATTATATCTCTATTCATCCTCATTTATTTTGCCGTAACCCTAATTTAAATGACTTTGGTCCATAATTATGGTCAAGGTGAGCAGAGCAGTGAATATATGAGACAGGTTCTACCATCTTCAAAGCTCTAGGCTTCCTCCTGCATTGACTCACATATCACTTACTTATTATTTATTTTCCATTTTAACTTATGATAAACAGCTTACTGGTGGAGTGCAGCTGCTGTGTAACTTCAAGTGTAACACAGAAGATTGTTTCCATAGAGCCACCTTCAAGAGCAATTATATCCTAAGAGCTTCCTTTTGCCAACTGAAATGAATTGCCTTGTCATATTAAAATACACCATTCTGGTAAACATCTTACCCAGCAGTCAAAATAGCATTTTCATTGTCGTTATTTCTGCCTCTGCAGCACCCCCTGGTTTAACTCTGCATTGCTCTGTACATCACAATATGCAAATCAGTAAACCCATGCCTGACACAAAAAGAAAGAGGGAATTTGGCACAAATGTTTGGATATCTTTGTACAAGTACTGTCAAATTGCATTTATTATGTGTATTATGGATGTGGAAGCAGTCTTGGATTACACTGATAGCCCCCTATTGCTGATCTTTCTAACCAGTGGTTACACTGACAGGCCTTACATATGAGCCTGCAGCCTGTTCTGGCACCTACACCTGCAGAACACCTCATAATCCTGGCTAAGGCAAGTTATCTGTCCATTATCTGAAACACTTAGTTTAAACCAGGCTTTTGGTGTTGGAGGCTATCCCATCGGTCATATAGAGAAAGGCAGAGAATCAACCCATAACAGATAACCAATCCATCACAGAACAAGCACATAGAGAAACACACCTGGGGCAATTCAGTATCTCCAACTCACAGGACAAGCACATCTTTTGACTGTGGGAGGAAACCAGAGCTCCTAGCAGGAAACCCACACTGACACTGAACATACAAAATCTTACAGAAAGTAACCTCAGCCACCCTGACAAGCAACTGAACCCAGGACCTTCTCAAAGGTGCCATTATGCCACTCATTCACCTTATTTCTTACTACAGAATGTGTTCTATTTTAATAATGTACTGTGGGATAGGCAGAGCCATCACACTCCAGGATTAAGTGTTGGGCTCCTCCCTTGGCAAGGGACAGGTGAATGGTATCAGGGGAAGAGCCAGAATGCTTTTAAATCACAGGTTCTTCAGCTAGTCAAGAGAGGAAGGACAGAGAAAGAAGAGTGCAGATAGTTTGACTGGAGAGAGCCCCTGATATCCTTTAGCCAGATTGGTGGCAGCTTTTGAACATGTCATTTTTCTTTGCTATAATTTTCTGCTGTGCACCTGAACAGGAGTCTGTGTGTGTCCGCAAGTGTGTGTTTAGGCTTCTCAGCCTATGAGCATTGGCTGCTCCTAGGGTCACGCTCACAGTACGTTTAAGTAACTTGGTATATATCTACCGGTAAAGACTGTGAACAGCTTGCAGCACATAAGGGTTCAAGGCAACTGCAGTTAACCTCAATGTGGTCACACCTGTAAACAACCTCCAGGACAAAATGCACTATATGGCATGTCCTTGTAAAACGTCTGTGCTTGAAATCAAAATGACATGTTAAGCCACATTGTGATGCTGGTAATTCTTGCGAATGGCTAGCTAACATGAATTGTATAGCTGAAACTACAAAGGTTTATATTCCTTCTATTTCTCCGCTAACCTTTACCGCCTTCTTACAGCAAAGGTTCTTAACGGATAAGAGATACAAGGTCCACAAGTGTAATGCCTCCAAGTACACCTGTTTTGAAAGCAATGGCACACAAATGCAAAAGTCTGACTGGTGTTAAAATGAATTAAACCTACACAATTAAAAACATACACAAATAAACTAACAACTAAATACGCATTATGTATTTAGCTGAACAATGTAGCAATTATGCAGCTATTATGGTTTTATGGAATTTCTAACCATTCTGTGACATCCTCCACGATCACTGTCGGGCCATGTTTCTTCAGAAGCTTGTGCCAATTTCTCAAGCTGGTAAGGCTCAAGGCGCCCTGATTGATCACACATACCACCCCCTGTTGAAGTTGGTGGAGAACTTCATATGACTTCTCCATTGCAAAAGAGTAATTTGACTCTGCGTTCTTCTCCATGTAAGCTAATGTCAGTTTTAAATGCACAGTAACTCAGCCCACCTGGTTTCCTTCCCAGGCCCGCCTCCACATTCACCCTGCCCCTTGAAAAACACCATGTTTCAACATTTTTCAAAGTTCAGTATTGGATGTCCTTTCTGTAGTTTATTTCAAGTTTTAAAGTTCCCAGTTTTGTAAGATCTCAGACTTTCACTCTGTTTATCACAAAGCTCCTTTCTTATAGAATCTAATCTTATAGAGTTTTTTCCTTTGTATTAAAGACATCATTTACAGAAATGGAGGGATGTTAGCAGAGATAATGCTGTTCAAAGGCTCACATTTTAAACAGTTTGTCAAAATTAATAATCTAAATTCAGACCCAGAAATCTGAATACCTTCATTAAAAAAAAAGCATATTACAGAATGATGATGTTATATATTGCTCATAATTGGTATTATGCTATGAATTCTTTACTAAAATTGACAGGAAAATGGATAATAAATATTTATAATAATCTGTTCTATACCTTTTGTCTGTACAGTTCACACTGAAAAAAAAATTAAATGTTATATTTGCATATATTATTTTTTAATTTAAAAGAAATACATAGATAAACTTAAAAAATGTAGAATAAAGTTAGTAAAACTTTATCTGTATAAATATCTGTGGCTTTAAATGATGATTCTGTTCACCTGTACTTTTTCCATCTTGATTTTATTCCATGAAGCCAAACAATGTTCCAATAGGACCATCATTTGGAAAATTATTTTACAATTATTTTACATTCGTATTATTTTATGAAACTATGAATAGTTTAAACCTGATACCAGTATTAAAGATAGAGCAAGCAAATATGATTTTTCCCTGTTTCCTGCATTTTTTCATTTGGTTTACTCATTTTCTTTTATTTCACTCAGGTCACTCTTTTTGAGAGCTTTCCAATGAATTTGCTTGTATAAAGTGGAAGCGAGACGAGGCAGAGATCTACTTTTAATAGTTTTTTGATTACATCACCCTGGCTGCTAAGTAATCATCTCTTTGCTTTGTATAAATGGAGGAGACATTTGTTGTTTTGTGCAGAATGGTAATGTGTCATATTTAAAAGTACTGAAGTGTATAGGAGAGGCAGCACCGGTCAGTGTAATGCAATAAAGGTCAATAGCTTGCTCAACTATGAGGATACTTGATTGTTCATCTACAAAGATTATTAGCATAAGCAAAAAGCAGCGTGACATCAAAAACAAGTAGACAGACATACAATTAGATGATGTACAGACAAAAGAACATGTTAATTAACTCCCATTCAAAGATAAACAAAATATTTTCTGTAAATGAGTGCATGAATATAAAGCAGTTAATGCTATTTACTATATGTACTAAACACTGTCTAATATATATACATTATACTGCACATGATATACTGTATATCTGCCTCCAAAATATTAAAGATCAAACTGTATACCACTGCATACCAAGTATTATGCACTATATAGTGCATACACAACACTACATTCAATATTCCACAAACAAAACATTATACCCTATATACATACTCACTACACACAATACACGACAGACCAAACACTGTACACTACCGGTATATACATTTTACCATGCATTATAGACTGCATACCAAACACTGTACATCATACTGTACATCAAACATTATATGCTATATACTAAATGCATTATACCACATATGCAAAAAAATAGTTCACTTTTTTACTACACAAATACTACCCAATATATACGCTACCTGCACAGAAAAGTAGACATACTAAAGTACTAAAGGGAATGTAGCCTTATGTAAATCTAGATGCAAAACCATACAGTAAGGTGACCATATAGTTTCTTTTTCTTTCCTTGAATTTCAAATAATTCAGATGAGAAACTGCAAATGCTTTCATCCCACTCTGCCAGATTATTACCATCTTTCTCTCTTCTTTTCCCTTCCTCACGCTCCGGCTACTATTGATTCACAGGCACATTTTCGACTCTCCTCATTCTATTCTCTATTAAATTAGTGGGGCCCAGTGTAAATTTTCAACCCGGAAAACCACATAAGAGTCCACTTGAATTAAAAACAGGCGATGGCTCTCAGTTTTGCCAATATAAAAGATCTTAACTGTGGAGCAGGGGCCAGTTTCTATCAGCCGATGGCACCTAGCAGTAGAGCTCAGCTGTCTTTTGTCTATTCTTTTTATTTTCTTTTGTGGATCTCTTTTTGTCTTTCACAAAATCTCCTAGAGTCTGCTCTGTCTCTGTCTCACCCTGCCTGAACCACCTCCATCGAAAAGTGCAGAAGTGGATGGAACTGGCATGTATCAATTGATTTGCTTTTGTATATGCAGTTGCTCTGGTTCATGGATCTATGCTACGCGTTTGCTGTATAATCGATTTATCAATGCTCTGCCCACAGCCTGGTACTTTAAATGCAATTCTTACTTTGTTGGACAAGTTTAGAGAATGTTGGCAAGATTCTCATACAGGGGTCCTCAGGTTACAACAGTTTGATATACGTCGTTAGGAGTTTACGATGCTCACTCCCACAGGCGTGCGTCTGAAAAATATGCAGTATATGCAGAATACGCAGAATACACAGAATACACAGTAACAAGGCATATGAGTAAGTGGTGTCCCCGTACACAGACTTATGCCATTTTGGACTGTTAAATTTACAAATGTTTTTACACTGTCGTAAGAAGTCTTGTAACTCGAGGACCTCCATTACTAGGTCCAGGAACAATTTCCTTCGGGATAAATAAAGTTTTCTGTTTCTGATTCTGATTACTAGGTTTGGACTAAATTAATTTGCCACTAATGTCATCATTACCTTGATTGCACAAAAACACTACATTTAATCTGTCATCACCTTCGGGACCTGTTTTTTGTATGTTCATCTGTAATTTGCAAATGCTTCAGAAGAGCATTTTTGTGGGAAGAGTAGGTAAGTTCTGAAATGATATTTACTTTAATTGGTTTTGCCATTAGGAACTTATTACTTTAACATACATACTGTTTTCCTTTGGCTTGGCATAATAAATGATTTCCTGTATATCTATTGCTGTCACTCATTTAAATATTTTATTCTTTCCCCATCTGAAATGCATTAACGAAATGCTTATGGATATTTTAAAATGCCTGTGAGGGTGAGCTTACATTGTCAAGACAACCAGGACTGTTAAGCAACTCATTAGCACTAACAGGAAGATCCACGTAAATGACCTTGCTGAAACCTTGATGTCAAATATGCATGTAAATGGCTGGCCTTTCCCGCACAACACACTGTCATTTGCAGTCATTATGAGGTCAAACTATCACCAAGGGCAAACAATGTTGACAAGCTTTTAAAATAAAGTGTTATGTCTAATGGATCTTTACACCCTCTGACCCTACAACCCAGGGGAATAAAAAAAACAACTTTCCTGTAAAAAAGAGTGGCTGCAGACACAGTGGCGTTAATGGTGTCGATTTTGAATGTCACTTTCATAATTTAGAAAAATATTTATTGTGAACTTTTTCCCACATAAAATATGGCTTCAAATGTAAGGATAACATGAATCCAGCAAAAAAGAGCATCATATAGTGTTATAACACACACATACAGTGGTATATTAGAATGTACATCATTGGCCACTTTATTTGGACCTTGACATACCAAGCCATCTGTAAGCCAACAGATGCCATTAGTCTGTCAGTGACCCTTGGTGGGCGACCGCCACCTGTAGTTTGGGTCATGTGTCCCGTGCCGTCAGCCTGTGTTTTGGCCAGTAGAGCATGTTGAGAGTATCACCTCATTAGACACAGCTACCTTTTAGCCTTGTAAGTTTAAATGAGAGACTTCAGCTTTTGTATCTTTTGTCACTCACAGTTAGTCACTGTAAGAAAAAAGGAACACATTTTTTGGGCACATTTTTGTTCACAGAGGAAAAAACAATATAAATGCACTCTCAGAGGGCAATACTTATCTTTAAGCTCCTTAAATGGGTTTTAATGGTACGCTTCATTCTTTTTCCCAGGGGGAAGTTTGTTCCTTTTCATAACGCACCATTTTAAAATAGAAAAGTAAAATGTTTGGAGTCAAGACACAGTGTGTAGAATCGCAGCAACTTAAAACTATTTTGGGCAGTTTAGCTCAGTTAAATCAGGCATGTCTACATTATAAATTGGGTCATAAATACCTAATTTATAATATAATATAGCAGTCCTAAAAAATAATGGGTTAGAAAAGAGGCTCGCAAAATTTTGACCCCACACTCATCTACACTGTTTTTGTTGGTAACTGATCTTACCAGGTCTTAGGGAGTTGAACCTGCAATCGGAAGGCCATGGGTTTGAATCCCAGGACTGCCAGTGGCACCACTGAAGTACACACTGCACACCCGAGTGAAAAGGTTAAATGTATGACAAAATGTTAATGCATGACAAAATGGCCACTTTACACTTTTTGTTTACACTTTAAATCAGAACTTCAAAACATCTGAATACATATTCATATATATCATATAACAGGTAATTATTTATCCTTTAATTTATGTATCATATCATATCTATTAAATGTTGTTAGATTGTGTCACGGCTAGGACTCAGTGAGCCGTGGCAGCTGTCGTTTTTTCTTGTTTTATGTATTTTGGGTTTTGCTATTCTGATCTGTTTTCTGCTTTGTTTGCCTTTTACCAGCAATGGCTGAAGAACCTAGGTTGTAGTGTGTTTTGTTTTCTGATGCCCTTATGGCTTTTTAGTTTGGTTCAATTTCTGTTAGGAGTCACGGTCTGTCTTGTCTTGTGTGCCTGGGGTATGTTCTGTGTTTCCCCTTTGTAAGTCCCCCTGCCTGGTCCGTGTTCCCGTCCTCCCTTATGTGTCCCGGTCTGAGGTGTTTTCCCTACTCATCCTCAGTGTTCCTGCCTGGCCCCTCATCCCTGCCCTGTCTGTGTGTACCTTAGTTGGTGTCTCAGTTCCTGCCTCATGTTAACCTGTTGTGCTCCTATTCCCCCGCCATGTCCTCATGCTGTTCTGTGCTTCTGGTGTTTCCCCTTATGTATATTCCTGCCATGTACCTCTGCCTCTGTGTCTTTGTCTGCCTTCCAGTTAACGATCCCTCATCCTCCTCAGTCTGTTCCTGTAGGCCCTTCCAGTTCCTGTATGTCCTCCCTGGTCCTGTTCTCTTCCTGCCCCTCGGTATGTGTGGCTGCAATGCTGATGTGTGTGCAGCCCTCCTGTTATGAGTGTGGCCTCCTGGTATGTGAGTGCGGCCC
>JBBPDH010000104.1:19604061-19618000 GCA_037974565.1 Clupeocharax schoutedeni
ATGCAGAGGCTGAATTTCATGCTGTTCACACTGTGTGCTGTGGTGTGTTCACGTATGACCGAATGATCACTTTCACTATTGTAGATTCCATGTTTTCATTTTGTGGTTTTGATCCTTAAGATAAAGTTTTCTATTGATTCTAACATGCTTGTTCTGAGTAATTTCAAATACAATGTCAAATAGGTAGTTGGACAATGGAAAGCTAATGTTAAAAATGAAAAAATTCCAAAATGAGCAGAGATAAAGAAGGCTTTAAAAGAGATACTTCTATAACAAATATACAGAATACATCATATTTTAAAAATAAAGATCTAATGTCAACACATGAAAATCAGTAACCAAAAATCAACGTGATGACTTTAATTACACATCATCTTCATAAATCCTCAGCACTTTTTACTCATAATCTGTGAAATGTCAAAACAGCCATAACCACCATAACCGTGGTTTACCTTAAACAGATTTCTGAGTTGATTGTTACAAGCTCATGATAATACTTACTATTAAAAGGTTAACAAAAAACATTTGGGGAAAAAAGTGTCTCTATTTACAAAAAAAAAGGCAAACGAAGAGTATTTATTAAGCGCATCTGGGTTTTTTTTTTACACTTAACAATTACATTCACACTTTGGCAAGAGCTCGTCTCAAAGTTTTCCGAGTATTTTTTTTTCTTCAAATGGCAAGCCCCGATGTCCTTTACACGTCTACCACAGCGAATTCCCTTCCGTCTCAGCTAGGCTGATGTGTTCATGCTCAGGGGAGCTGCCACTACACGGTAAGGTTACTCCTTTACATCGCCAACGTGCCACACAGGCTCCTGACCTGTTCTCCTGTGGTACAGTAGCGATGTTTGTCTGCTTGGATTGACTTCTCGTAGCGTAAAATGTCAATACGAGCTCCACCTGACAGCCTTGCTCTGCCAAGCTTGTTCACACCGATGATAACTAGAGATGACAGCGGTGACAAGGAGCTACCGTGCTAAAAATCCACTGCTACAGCCAATATTTGATTGTGTTCCGTTGTTTGGCTGAGAGAGAGAGAGAGAGAGAGAGAGGAGCCAACATTCAGTTGTCATTCCCCCTTTTTCTCTCTCTGATGTGAGAAATTTGTTAATAATTAATACACAGTGTCCATGTACATCTTCATTATGATGCCTCCATTTGTACCATCGCTGAATAGGAAACACAATGCTTAATACATTTGCATTTGTATTTACTTTGAGGTGCAGCCTTTTTACATTAATTACCGTTGAGTTAATTGTGTGGTAAAAGTACATATTTGTTGTCAGAGGCCACTTACATTAGCATGATAATATAGGGCTGACAATTCAGCATAGAGTAAGCACAGAGCACAATTGGACAAGGATGTTAGAAAAACAGGTAGGAGGATGGGGTAGGAGTGTCAGTTGGTTTGTTGGTTGATTGATTGGTTGAGTGGTTGTATGAGTGGTTGTTTGACTGGTTGGTTGGTTGGTTGGTTGATTGGTTGGTCGACTGGTTGGTAAGATAAACCTTTATTAGTCATACAAGTGGGACATTTTCATTGTTATAGCAGGAAGTGGACAGTACAAAAATAAGAGCAGCAAAACAATAGAATAAAGATATACAGTATAGAATAAAATCCAAAAGTATAATTATAAATGGTAGTGCATAGTATCTGATTAAACTTAAACTAAAGCGAATAACAGACAGAAAAAGGTAGAAGAAATTAAAAAATGGTTGGTTGGTTATTTGGTTGGTTGGCTGGTTATTTGGTTGGTTGATTGACTAGTAAGTTTGATGGTTGGTTGATTGGGTCTTTCATTCATTCTTTTTTTTGTCTGAAAATATTGTTTCAAAACTTAGTGTTTCTTTATTTAATATACTGTTATCTTAGCAACATTTTACAATTTACAAGGTCCATATTCAGTCCTGAACTAAAACACTGGCATGATAAAAGATTTCAGAGCTGTAAAACCCTTGGTTGGTTATAATTAATGATGGAGTTGAAAATAAGATAATGAATTGAATTAGATGCATTACAGCAAGTTCTAATCCATTAAAACCTCTTGGAGAAAGATAAAGGAAGGAAATGTACCCATTAAGCTTTTTATTATGAACTTATGTTATCAGATGTTTGTTACTGCCTTGGAAAACAATTTTATCTTAACATTCACTGGTATACAACAATGTCATATGGAAAGAAGAAAAAAAAAATATTCAGAAACAAAAATATGTGTTTGTTCCAGCTGCGGCAGTATTCGAGAGCAAATAATTTGTCTTGAATGAAACTCATAAAGAATTTCTAAGAGAACTAAACTAACATGAGGCTGGCTGAGCTCTCAGTAGAAAATAAATGAAATGGAACTGATGCAAGTGGTGGAAAATGTACACCAACGACAACCAAAGTTGATGAACTTTAGATGGAATTTAACATTTTGTTTTATTTCCTTCCTATGAAACTCTTCTTCGATTTTGTTTCAGGACAGGATCTAGGACAATGAATAAAAGAATATCTGTTTGTGTGCTTCTTCATTTATCTCTGGGGTTTCATTATCATCACTGTTGGAAAAAGCGTATCATTTATCATCTTCCTATCTCCAATAATTTCAATACTTCTGCATACATTTCTCTCTCTTGTCTGATATTGAGCATTCAGTATAATATTTACATTGGAATAGCTTATTAATCAAATCTTTGATTTTTTGTTTAAACCACGATTTCACAATTTTCTTTATGTATGGGTGTAAATGTTTTTGAAGTCACTAACATCTGGTTTAATAACCTTACTAGACCAGCTGAATTTGACCTGAAACACACACATTAATAAAAATTTGTTTAAACATAAAATTTTGAATGTACTATTAGAAATTCAACGAACAGCTGAATTTTAAAGCATTCTGGTTACTAACTTTTAAATTAAAACTATCTTACTGCATTGTCTGAAATTTCTGTCTAGAAAATGAATCGGAAAAAACACTGAAAATGTAGACAACCATGTATCACAGAGTCTGAAATATTAGCTGCAAAACAGAAGTGAGAAAAAGAACAAAAGAAGGATTGACTTACTGGAGAAGCAAGTGGAATGACTGGAATGGAGCTAATGAAGGGAATTTTATTTAATTAAGATTAAAATTTGCTTTTATCAGCCTCATCAAGGAACCGCTAATCACAACCCCAGTGCTATTTAATCTGGCTCTATTACATGCTTGATTGTGCATGATCATTTTAAATGCATTTTTCATCATCAGGGAGCGCCTGCGGTCTATAGGTCACAGACCTTTGATGTGTACACATGTTTGGTACAATCAATATATTTACCCCTGACTTCACAATGATTCCCATTCATTTCAAACACTAAGAAGAACACAGTCAGTCACTCTTGCAGTGGAATAGAGGGGAAAATGGTTAGGTGAGCTATTAACCTGATATTAACCCATAATGTATGGGTTATGAATTGAAAACAGATATAAATTAAACGTCAATGAGGGTTTTACTGGTGCATTTTCTAAACAAAAATAAGGGAGCACAATTCTTTGTGGAATATGACATATTTGAAAAAGTACATATTACACACACACACACACACACACACACACACACAGTAATCATGGATTTGGTCCAACGCAGATTTTTTGTTCACTGATAATTGTTCACTGAATCCCCGCACTATATCCTCCACATTTTGCTTTTACATTTCTGACATCTGAGCCTCGCTCGCCATGCCCCTATACATATTAACGTAAATCCCACAGTACAAATATGGGTTTATCTTTACATTTTCTTTAAGGATAAAATGTTAAGCAGGGTTTAAAATTAAATTAAACTATTTTGGCAGCATATTTGTGGGCATACATTTTTTAAAAAATAGGCATTTTTAGGCAATCATCCCATCATAACAATGCAGTTTTTCACTATACACTGTGCTTTTAGAACGCAACTCCCAGAAAAAGCCAGGGTTTACTGTATACTCATTTTCTTTGAGAGTGAATGAACTCATATACTATGTAGTCATAAAACATAGTCCAGCATCTAGTAAAACCATTATAGTATGATTACTTGAAATTAAGTGTGATTGGGTAGAGTGGCAGAATTTTATTCCACATGGATTAGTAGCTCAGCTAGGCAGTGATGTGATTAATAGCTCAGATATGGAAAGTACAGAGCAACTGATCTTAATAATAATCTGTCAAAATAATAATTTGCCCACCAGTGGAGAAGACAGTCCTGAAAGAGTCCTGAAAGAGGCCAATCAACTGAAATGACAATAATTCCACTAACAAAGAGTGACACTAAAACATATGAGTTGTAAGTCAGACTCTTTTCACTCTTTTCGACTTTTTGAGAATCCTGGCGAGTGATTCCACCCGGCAGTTTGACACGAGAAAGTTCTCTAAACCCTAACCAAAAACT
The DNA here is from genome assembly GCA_037974565.1 of Clupeocharax schoutedeni. Taxonomy (NCBI): domain Eukaryota; kingdom Metazoa; phylum Chordata; class Actinopteri; order Characiformes; family Alestidae; genus Clupeocharax; species Clupeocharax schoutedeni. Next base: position 19,608,453 of record JBBPDH010000104.1, read on the forward strand.
TTTGTGTCAGAACTTCTCAGCCCAGCTTGAGGGCTTGCTGTATTCAGCGAGAAGTGCAGATTTATGAATTACTTAGATTCTACTCTGATCTTCTTTCTTTGGTGTGCCATGAAGCGCAATGAATCTAGAGGTTCTATACTATAGCTTTTTATATTTCTTTACATATCAGTAATGCTATTTTGATATTCTGTTTTAGACACGTACGGCTGTTTTAATAAAAAATAATATTAATAATTAATTCAAAAAAGCCATCATCAACATTTTAAGAGACTGCAAGTGTTCTGATGTGCCACGTCTTGCCTGTAGTTAATTTCTTCATGACAGTGAGTTCATTAAATTATTTTTTCTTGGTTCCACATGAATGCTAGCTTGAGACTGTAACTTGAAAATAACTTTGTTTTCCAAAACATTTCACACCGCTTCATTTCAGATGCGCTGAGTTTTCTTTCTCTAATGTTCTGAATATTTTCGGTTCATTTGCATTACCCATCCATTCACTTGAGTGTTTTTGGGTGCCGGTGAGTGTTCGGCACGCTTGTGCACCAAATGACTGATAATCAGCTTTTATGTCTGCTGGAAATGCACAAAAAGTAATAGACAAAGCTTTTTACTCTCCTGCACACTCCAAACATCCATGCAACCTTTACAGGAATGGCCAGTAATACTCTATACGGTCAAAAATATGTGGACACCTGACCATCACACCTATAGGACTTTGCTGGGTGTCCTACTCTTAAACCATGTTAATTGCACCTGTAATCAGTCTGGGAAGTCTTTCCACGAGATTTTGGAGTTCAATTTCTTCATATTAATTGAAAAGAGCGTTTGTGAAGACTCCTATTTGACATTCTAATTTGGTTCAGCTGTGTTCAGCTGGGTTGAGTTCCTCCACAACAAAATGGTCACATCATGTTTTTATGCACCTCACTTTATGCACATGGTCACAGTCATGCCAAACAGGAAGCTTCCCCAGACCGTTGCCACAAATTTAAATGCACATTATATCTAAAATATATAAATTATTATTCTTATTCTTATTCTTGTTTACTGGAATGAAGGGGCCTAGCCCAGACTCGAAGGATCCCTCCTCCACCAAAGTTTCCAGGAAGGCATTCCAGTAAGGTTCTCCTGGTATCCATCAAACCCAAATTCATCCATTAGCCTACCAGATGGTGAAATGTGTTTCATTACTTAGGAGAATGCATTTCTACAGCTCAAGAGTCCAGTTGGACTGGAAATCTTTACAACACTCCAGTCATTGCTTAAACGTTGCACTTAGTGATCCTCTGCTTACATGCAGCTGCTCGGCCATGAAAGGCCATTTCATGAATGTCCTAAAGCAAAGTTCTAGTGATGATGCTATTACTAGAGGCGGTTTGGAACTGTGTAGTTAATGATGCAACATTTTTACTCTTTTGAGCCTCTGCACTCAGTAGGTGCTCTGAGAGTTGTCTACAGCTTTGAGGCTTAGTTGTTGTTTTTCCTACATGCTTCCATATTACAATAACTGGATAAAGTGACTAGGTGGCACATTTTGAGTCAAATAGCTTTTCAGTACAACTCATCTGTTGAGATTGTGTGGCTATGTGCTTGATTTAATACACCTGCGAGCAATGTGGCTTAAACACTAGAGCAATGTTCTTCATACATAAGGCAATGAATGTTTAGTTTACATTTAAAAGACACTTTGTCTTTGTTTAACATATAACATTAAACCTTTTTTTCTGCTAGAGGACCCCCTCTTCACATGAATAACTGAAGCTGCTTATTTCGCATGCATAATATAACTTCTGATGTACATATATGTTGGTTCAGCTTTTAGCACTGTAGACATGACCTCTCCAATGGAGAGTTTTTTTCTCACTTCCTTTAATGAAGCCAAAACATGCCAGTCCCGGCTATCACGCTGAGTTCAAGTCAATAAGAAATGGCTCTTAAATCCATCCTATAAAAATGCGCAATGAAATGCTTAACATATTGGACCCTGGATTTAGGGCCTTGTTGAAATGGTGTTGGGATTCATTTAAGTTTGTTCACTCATTTCTTTAGCACAAGAAGCTTAAAGGCTTAGAAAGGACAAAAACAACAAACAACTTATTTGCAACCAGCACACGTTAACACAACTCACAAGGCTTAACATGTGGCGATAAAGGATCAGAACTATTTTGTTGGATGATAAATGCACTGCAATGTACAGTATTGCAGTCATTCAGACATTGGCAAGAACTGTAGAACATTTACAGTCAAGCAGACATTTATTCATCACTTCTAATTCTTCAACAAAGTAATTTCTCTCTCTCTCTCTGTCTGTCTCTCTCTCTCTCTGTCTCTCACTCTCATTATATAATAAAAACAAACTGTAGATTAGTAAAAATGGGGAAAAAAATGTAGAAGAAGCAGAAAATACAGGCTTTTTCGACAAGAACCCCCCAAAAAATAGTTGATATCATTCTTGGCAGAATCACAGTTCATATAAAATATAATGTATTTCCAGACTGTAACATTATTGTAGAGGTTTGGCATTTACAAAAGCTAAATCATTGTTTTTTTAGTTATCCCAACCTGTATGATGGGGAGATGCTGGAGCCTATAACAGCACTCACTGGGTGAAAGGTGAAGAACCAGCTCGCACAGGTCTCCAATCCATCACAGGACAGACACACACATTCATTCACTCAGTCACATCTCCAATTCACCTGCTGTTTTTGCCTCTGGATTGTGGGAGGAAACCAGACCTCCCAGTGGAAACCCTTTCAAACAGGGAGGGGAGGTGGGATAACAAGTAGACTCCACACAATAAGAATCAGCCCCAGTCAGTAATTTAACCCAATACCTTCTTGCTGTGAGGCAGCAGTGCACGGCCTGATTTACGAAAAAGCTTTCTTAAAAGAAAGATTAATGGACTATCGTAAGATGTGATAAGTACCACTTTAAAGGCCTCGTCAGTTTGGTTAAAATGCTGATCATTTGTTTGCACTGACCACATAATGACGCATTTCAAACCCACACCATCACAGTTAGAAGTATTGAGCCAGAGAAAGACTGGACTACTTTACACATTTAGTGGAGCACACTACTTCTGCCTTAATAATAGAGGAGCAAAGCATTCTCAAAGCCACCTTTCGCTCTCACTGTACTTAAATATATTATGTTTGATTGGTACTTTGGCAAATTTCTTGTAATAGCCATCCAATTGAATCCCACTCAACTCAAATCAAACCACAGGAAAAAAAAAACATTTAAAAAATCTTTTGGAAGAAAAGGCAAAATTGATGCTAATGTTGAAAGCAATGAATGGAAATCAAAATTATTCACATTTAAGCTAACTTATGACTTCTGTGCTCAACATTAGAATGTTTGGTTGAATTCCTTTAAGCACTGGATTACCTACCTACGTACATACAGTAAAGTAGATGGTCTAAAACTGGACCGACCCATGATTAAGAAAAGATTTGTGCAATTTAGGTTATTCTCATTTACACGCAGAGCAGCAGAGTGTGACTTTACTATGTGAAATTCTTCATGACACATCTACGTTTTCACGTATGAGTTTCCCTCCTTTTTCTGAAACATGCTGCCAGGCTTCCTTAAGCTGACAAGTTGCTATTCCCCTATTACACTTCAGGCAGAAGTGCTGCAATTACTGACAAATGCTATGCTTCAAGCCTTTGTTTTTATGGCTCTACACACCAAATCACCTCTGTGATTTGTGTGTTGATTTTGAAGCTTCACATGCATGGTGCTGCAAAAAATATAATAAAACCTCTGTGTGAGAGTCAATAGCATGATCTACACACTTAAATGTACATTCCAAATTGTCTGACCAGATCACAAGTTTTAATCACACAAGCTCCAATGGATGAGATCATAACCATTTTTCCTGTTTCTATGATCATGTCATACTATTATTCTTAGTTAGACTAAAATTATTCTGCATAATATTTGGTTATACAGGTAAATGTAGCTGCATGTAGGTGGATGGTGAGTTTAGTTAGTGGTATCCCTTAGAAATCAGAGTGTATTAGTAAATTAGTAGGGATGGTGGTGGTGGTGGCGCAGTGGCTAGACCAAGAGGTCATGGATTCGAATCCTACCCCAAGCACACCACCAATGGGTTCCTGAGCAAGACCCTTAACCCCAAGTTGCTCCAGGGAGACTGTCCCCTGTAAATAGGAATTGGAAGTCGCTTTGGATAAAAGCGTCTGATAAATGCCGTAAATGTAAATGTAAATGTAAGTAAACTCTGATTCCAGTAAATATAAATGGTGTAAATCAGTCTAAAACCAGTGTTTATCCTCCCACACACTCGGCGTTTGCTGCCCTTTCTTTTGGTGCCCTGCTGCTCGGCCGCCCTCCAGAGCCCCTCCCTCAGCAGGTTTTCCCCACTCACTTGTGGATGGACACTATCCTGAAAGTCATTCCGAATTCAAACATTTTGTGTGTTTCTAAAATCCAAAATAAAAGAAATTTGGGCATTTTTGCATGCAACACTATTTTTAAAACCCCTAGTGCGGTTATTACTATTAAATGTGTTTTGAATTACAATAACTTTTTGTATTCTACATGACATAGGAACACCAAAGCATGGCATCTGACACCTCAAGCATCAACACAAACTGGGCAACGTCCATATGAGGTGCTGTTTAACCACATGATGAAGACTGGTGGCATGGATCTGTGCTACTTGTATTCTAAGGGTTAAGACTGCAATAAAAGACTGCTATAAACTGCAAAAAAGGCCAGTTTTTAATGTTTGTGTTTTTATCTCAAAGCATTTGCACACATATCTGCCTTGCCATTTTTAAGCACTTTGCTTAAGGTGAGCCTCTAAAAACAGGATATCATTCTCAAAAAACTTAAACCTTCCAGTATCAATGTATGGGATGTCAGAGCAGATTTGCTACATGATTGGATCACGTTCATTCTTTATTTCACAATACAGCCTTTTCTGCTGGCATCAGCTCTGTCCAGAATAAAGATATCTTTATAATAGGAAATTATTTCATGGGAGTTTTAGCCCAAACTGCTTTTTGAATGAGGCACAACACAAGGCAACTAGTTACAACGTTATAAAGAGAGGCTGAAACACAGTAATGTAAAAAGAATTATAATTATTTAGATGAATACAAGAAAAATGTAGGATATGGGCTCATTAAGCTTCTATACTCTAATAGAGCCACTAAATTGTGTCCCTTTTTAGATATGATACTTCATCTCTTACATCAGCGCATATACAGTTTCAATTTCAGACTTAATCTCATCAACCAAAAAACTGATTATCCTTTTATTCATCTTTTTAACACAGTTCTCTCTCTTTCTCTCTCTCTCTGATACTTTGATACTTGCACACAGAGTGGTACAAATCTCTATCAGCACACCCTATTAATCATTCCTATGTCCTCTATATTCACTGAAGTTTGCCCTGCAGCTAGTGGGAAGACCACATACTGAAGGCGATAACGCTTTAATCTGTGCTTTGAAATATAGCACTGGATAAGGCGATTAGCAGAAGCAGAGGTGATGCACAAGGAGTATGCATGTGGTGGAGAGAACTGTCATAAACCGACACCTCACTGCAAATCACAGATCAAGAGAGGGTTTTTCCATAAGCCTCATAGCAAAGATGTGTGTTCTGAAGTAGACTGGGTGTCACTTCAGAACAGTTAATTTATCTTCGAGGGAAATCTGTCCCTTCAGACAATTTATGAACTAACTTTGGTCACAGTTAGTCCAGCCAATTATATTTTCTTTAACAGGCCCCTAAGCTCTAGTCCCAAAACACCATGGAACTATTTTGAGTCAAATGAAAAACTAAATAAAATCCTTCACAATTTGAATTAAATTGTGAATTTAAAAGTTACATTTTTTAAATAAACTCTTCAAAAACCTGCAAAGATAAAACATTAAGATGTAAGTAAAGTCATTCCTATGATGTCTAGTCAGCGGCCACAGGGGGGCACTGGGGTTTAAATTTGAGTTATGTTGTGGGACTCTTATTTTGATATCCTGAGTTCACCAGCTGGTAATAGCTGCGGGACAGGCTCCAGCTGCTGGTGTACTTAGGACTAAGTGAGTTGAGTTTTGTCATTGGTTATACATGTGGTTCTGTTTAAGTTGAGTTTAGGTGGACCACGGGCGTCAGTCCACCATTGCAGTTACCGTTAACCATACCATTGTACAGTAGATACCGTTACTCTTGCCTTTCAGTATGTGCATGTATGGGCCCTTGAGCCAGGTTTCAGTTTGTATCAATAAAGAGAAAGACAAATGATGGAAGCCTGCCTCTGTGCTTGTTTTCAAATGGCGTGACAATTCCGAGTGGTTTAATCTGAAATGCTCCATTCTAGAGAAACTAACAGAGTGGCAGTTGTTCACAACAGGAGCCTGGTGTCTGAAATATTTTATGCCAATAAAAGTCAAATAATGTAAATGTATTATATGATATGACTGAATATGTTACCTGATAGCTCCGATATCTAACATTGGTTTATAGATTTGGCCTGTATATATTTTTTTGAAAACACTCCAGATAGGCACATAGAGGATGTTATTAAAGCAAAACTAAAGCTTTTTTGGAATTTACCAGTATTTTGCTAGCATTAACACACAGATAAAGACAGGTATGTTCACTGGTGGTTGTGGACAGTGTATAATGTGGATGTATTTTGTTGTTAACTAAACTCTTGGTTGTAATCACTACTTTGGTAAATAAATCTGTGATAAGTTTCTCTACAGTGCAATTTCACAAAGCACTCTGAATAACTTTCTTTACAAACCAACAATTGAATTACACAGAAATTGATAAACAAATAGAAAGTCATCTTTATGCAGCAAGTAAATCAGAAAAAGTCCAAATACTGGTTAGTTGGGTTAAAATGACAGTATGGTCTTTTTGTAAAAAATGTTTTGCAGATTAATTCTAGGCTATTTCAGGAAACTCCCGATTTATGTAGTTAATATGTAATAAGCTTAGTGTAGATAGTAGTGGAGGTCGGGATTATATACTAATTAGGTCCCAGAAACATTGATATAGTAAAGATGGCTGTCATGAACCAGATTTACCAATCCATTGTCACATCCAGACAGAACGCAGATTTATGCATGATTTTACCTCACATTTCATGACCTATTTACTATAACAACTAGTACAAACACAGCAGGCATGGGCTAATTATCCAGAGGCTTAGCTTTTACAGTAGGCACAGGTGTCAAGGGTAGATGGTTGAAAATTGCTGGGTTAAACTCATCATAGTTTACTTCCTAGCACTCTGACCAGTGTGTTAAGCCACACAAACAAACCTCCAGGATACTAGAACAGTAGCCTGTGCCATGGTGGGGAAACAGTGCAGGACCATAGATGATCCATCAGGGAGAGCAGGGAATCCCAGAGGTGGCCTGGTGCACTTCAGTACTGTGCTTGCCAGCGAGGACCTAGATTCCCTTGTACCACCGGAGCACTCATCAGGCTGCAGGAAAACAAAGCAAGCCTGGTCCCACCGAGACCACTTAACCACCAGCCCAATCTTCAACAGGTACAGCTCAGCTGAATATGCTACCACTAGTCACTACCACCATCACTGTTACCGGTACAGGATCAGTCATAAACACACCGCAGATCTATTAGGACTCAGGTCACACTCTGGGTTACCTATTTCTGGATTAACACAGGCCAGATGTTGATGGTTAACACTCCTACACCCTTTCTTAGCCTACATTCTGTAACAACACCCTGTATATCACAGGCTAGGCATAATGATAGGTTAATTATGCATTACATTGTCATGGTAAGGTTCCATTTAGAGCATTCATACATTACCCCGAAATCACAATAAATGAAAGGGCATAATGATTCATAAATTATCAACCTACTTACAATGCCTTTCCGGGTTATGTGTTCTATTTATAAGGCCAATGAACAAGGAAAAAGTATTCTGCAATGCTAAATAGCATTCGAAGACAGTGCCATACATTACTGCATTATTCAAATCAGGGATTGATATATGTAAAGTCTGTCCATCTACATTGCCATGTACGCTGAACCCCCCAACCCTCCACCGATTCGTGCCAATCTTCGCTATCAGTTGACATCAAACAGTAGTGAGCGACTGCTTGTTCCTGAAATCATTTCAAAACGTTTTTGTTTCATACCCGCTCAGATGTGCGGCGAACCGTGGCCTCACCGCGAAACGTTTCAATTATCTTTCAAAGTGATTCCTCAGACATGGCTACGATTTGCATATCAGTAGAGGCATCTATATTGTTGAAGCAGGTCAAAAGAGCGTCCCATGTTTGTTTTTGCACATCCCTCGTACACCAAGATAAGGCAGACTCCTATCAACCTCCTTTCAGCTGTGCTTGGGAGGGCCTGGCTGCTTTGATTTTCTTTGATACTTTAAAAGCTCGTCTGATTTGGGAAAGTGCACAAAATGCACTCCACCACTGCTGTGCTTCATATCGCTCTGTTTAAAAACGCATTCCTTCCATTATACAGCATGGTTATGAATTATTAAAATGAAGTGATCTCTCTTCCTTTTCTCTGAGCATGTCCTACACACTCACAATGGTGTAGGCTGGTGTTCTTTGCCTCTGATGTGATTGCGTTATGAACGAAAGCTGAGATGAAATCATGGCAAGGAGGGAATATGGACATATGCCTTAGGTTATCATGAGGGAGGAACATGGTTATTGCTTCAGGTCCTATAATTGAGTTTGAATAATTTGTTTGCTTTACAAAGTACCCTCCCACCATTCTATTGCCATGAGCTTACTGCTTGTTCCCTGATTGTTTAAGAGAAAACAACATTTTAATCACAATCTTAAAGCCTTAAAGCTATAGACCACACATGGGCTGTGTATAAAAGTTAATATTATATATATATAACATATATTATACATATATATTAGTGGTGCAACAGATCACTGTTGATCCGTGATCCAAACCAATCCCTCTCCATGGTTCGGCGCACATGTGATCCGAAGATCCAAAAGAAAAATAAAAGCTCCGCTGAATGGTGCGCGTAGTCAGTCTGTCAAGCGATAGTCATGGCCAGCGGTAGCGGAGGTGGAGTGGAGGAGCTCGAGAACCCTCCAAGATAATTTAAATCACATGTGTGGGAGCATTTTGGCTTCTCCGTTAAATATAGTGATGGGAAAAGGGTGGTGGAGAAGGGGCCGTTCGCATATCACGTCTTTTGCGCGCGCAAGTTCATTATTTCAAATGTAGACACGCACCAGCCACGCTCATAATGGTAGCGACGCGGTCACGACACCACCTTGAGTTGAAAACCGTGTGGCAGAGTTACAGCAAGGGGTTTTCGTTGGAGGAAATGGTGAGCGCGGCTGATGTTTGTGTAGCAACGACTGACGCTTCTGGAGCGCAAGCGCCTGAGCACTTTTGAAAAGAAGGAGAAAATGACGCGCCTCGCGTTTTCCATGCATTTTTAGGCATAGTCTTTTTGAGAAAAAAAAAAAAGCTCACGTCTGCTTTGCTTTCTTTCTTTTTTTGATTATGTGGACAGTTTTATTTTATTCTCCATGTTCAAAGTAAG
>JBBPDH010000104.1:19644354-19656310 GCA_037974565.1 Clupeocharax schoutedeni
AGATATCCAACTTCATATTGAGATCTGATATATCTAATGTGTTTCTTTAAAGTGTTCCTTTAATTTTTGTGAGCAGTATATATATATATAGTAAATTATACAAAGTAAATTAGTGTCATGGCTACTCATGGCTCACTGATGAGCAATGAAGGAATGATGGATAGCCTACATTATCTGATCCTACAGAAGAGCTGCTGAAAAAGTTCATCCTGGCTGTGATAAAAGTGTCAGAACACACAGTGCATCACAGTTCACTGCATATGGAGCTGTATAGCCACAGACTGGTCCCATATAGGCTATAGTCCACACGTTTTACAGACTTTCTACCCGGTTTGAACAGAGTGCTTCAAAGCCAATAAAACAACTGTTCACCTAATAAATGACTGCTTTAACTTCTGCTGTGCTCACATGCATTTACATGTAAATACTAGTGAAAGAACATCAAGGAGTAAAACTAAAAGTAGAAAAGGAGAAAAAAAATAAAAGAAACAATGTGTGCTGCACTTCACTTCTCCCTCCTGATAAAAGAGAAGAAATTTGGCATTTAGAGAAATCAGATGCATGCCAGCAATTCTCTGTGAAGTGGCATTTCGCAGCGTGCCTCAGGCTTCTCAGTTGTAAATTTATCAGTGTCAACACTCTGAACCTGAGAGAGGGCTTTGATGCACACAGGAGCTCGCTAATCACGTCAACGCAGAGGTATTCCATTTCAAATTTTCTTAACTAAATATATTTTACCGCTAACATCCGATTGACCTTAAAGCACTGTTTGGCATACGAGGCTTCAGTTAGAAGTTTATTTTAAGTGTTTAAGGAAGGTGCATCCGCTTTGCAAAATGAGTGTCATTTATTTACAAATGAACTATGAAGTCTGTTAGATGTGATGTGAACACACACACACTTTGAATTTTTTGTTTAAGAATTATCTTTGCGTATGCAGAATTTCAGTCTTTTATGAAAATGTGCATTTTAGGCGCAGGTTTGTCAGTGTGTGTCAGTTAAGCTGATTTACAGTGAAAAGAGTCAAGATACATTTTTTAATTACAATTCCCACCTGTGCTGTTTGTCCTTTGCTGACACTGGGGGAATGCTGGTGTGGCATAGCAGCCTAAGGGCATTGTGGGATGGATGGGGCTTGGGTGGAGGTGTGGCTAGGGGTTGGGGGGAGACAGTCTTGTCAAGCCTTCTAGAGAAATGGGTGATAGACTAGCAGCCTTTACAACAAAGATTGATGAATTAATCTATTACATTCTCATAAATGAGAAAATTAGGCTTTGGTAATGTAAAAAATTGCTTATGTAATATATGGACATTTAAGTGGTGCTGAGAATGACCTCAGGAGATTTGAGTGGATTTCAAACATCATGTTCAAAGTTTATTTTGAGAGAAGATTTAGTCTTAACTTAATAATGGCAAAAAAAAAATCTGCTTTATTATGAATTTAGTACATTTTAAGTTCAAATACTGCCGAGTCAAACAAAATGTACTTTCTTGTTTATTGATTGGTGGATTTATTTTCGCGTTTAATTGATGGAAGTTGTATTTATTTCCATTTCTCGGATTTCTCATGCCTACCAAAGTTCAGCCAGCACCTCTTCCCTACCTCCTCGCCGGCGGTCTAGTTTAGACACGTCAGGCCGCTTGTGCTGGATCGCTCATGTCATATTTAGTTGATGTGCAGAGAACCTGACCCCTCCTGTAGAGGATGACAGGGTCGTAATTGCTGTGAATGCGTCACGGCTGGAAAGGCCTGAGGCTAAAAGATCATTTGCATCCTGTCGGGTTTTCGGCCTCTGCTCGTCATCCTAAAACACACCTGCCAAACCATAATTACTCCGTGATGTGGTTACCTGTCCCATTTTATCATCACTGTTAAAAAAATAAAGCTGGCCAACCCTTAATCTGTGATTTTTTTTTTTTTCAATTAATTTGAGGCATGGCTTTTCTCCAGTAGACTCCTTTATTTTAAACATCTGTTGTTTTGTTGAAGTTTTGAATTTAGAACAATTTGTAAACAAATGCAATGATATTTTGATCAAAAGAGCAAGAGCAGTAACCTTTCTGTCCATGCCTTTCCATCCACACAGCTTTTCAATCTGTGTGGGAAAGTCAGTGTTTACTTATGTATAGTTTATATTTTAATTGTTGCCTCTCTGGCCCTCTCAAAGAGCCGATGCTAGCACTTAAGGCATCTTTAGGTGGTGTCTTACTTAGTGGTTGCACTTTGCAGATATAGACACTGCAGTGGAGTTTGGTCCTGGTTAAATTATTGTGTATCATGTCTCGCAAACTTTCCCAAAGCCTGGAACGAAACCTCAAGCCATCATCAGTCAGCTTTTAGCTGGACTACCCCTGCACATGTGTGAACCAGACTGAACCCAAATGTGTGGGTTTTGAGACAGAATTTATTTATATTCTGCCTGCAACCTATTTTTGATAAATGAGTAAGAGAGGCTTGAGAACCCTCTGTAGTGTTTCGTCATTTTCTGGACCTTCTTCATGAAGTTGACTGAAGGTCATTTAGTCGGAATGAGCTGAAAGGCTAATTACACCCAAAAAATATATAAAAACACAAGCAACAGAACAGAACAGAACAGAAAAGAAGTCAAATAGGTATGTTTTTATTGGCCATGGACACAGGTATGTAGTGCATTTGAATACAAAATAGTCATGGGGTGACTATATTCAAATAATATCATTTAAATATATACAGAGAGAGAGAGAGAGAGAAAGCGAGAGAGACACTGAGCATGGAAAATACATTTCAAAGTAGTCAGAACAACTGTTTCATTTTTCTACAAGCATATCTTTTCTTTTACGCCACAGTCTCAGGGCCAATTTCCAGAGCTGTGTTCAAAATATATATACATTAGCCATTGGAATCATGTTAAACTGAAAAGCTAACATTTAATGAAACGTCCTCAAAACGTATCTACTCAGCTTCCTTGACTTGAACATCTGTCCACTCATAAGCCAGTGTTACTGATACAAATGTGTGAAACATTCACACTTTTATTTAGAGCTGTTCATTATAGAAGTAAACAGCAGTTACACCCTCCTGAGCTTATGGCCTGAGGCGAGCCTGTCATCCTTTGAGAGACAAGGCAATCTGACCTGAGCTCCCTCTCAAAGATCTCCAGCCTTTAACAGAGCTGCTTCTTTAAGCGAAAAGCAACACTAAAATCCGACTGTCAGTCAATGCTTAAGTGTACAAAGTCGACGTTGTCACGCTAAGGCCTAAACATCTATAATGTGCTGCTGCAGCAGCCCCCAGTTTGCCAAGGTTTGCTCTTGCTGGTGCATGGTCTATGGTGGCTCTTGCATTCCTGCCACACTAACAACAAACGTCTCTGACCTGCTACCCTGTCTGGGTTCTCTTTTGCATAATGTATTGTCCCAGGTATCCAGTAATTCAGAGGTAATCCAAGTGCCTGCATTCTAGCTTCACGCCCTCAGGACATTTTCCCTTCAGATGCCTCTCCTGTTGTTTATGGTAAACAAGCGCTAAAAAGGGATCATATCTGACCGTGTTGCTTTGGGTTGACAGAGCTGATTAAATGAGGGGGTGGAGGGGTGGTCCATGAAAGAAGAGCATGAGAAGAAAAGGCTCTCTCTCTCTCTCACTCTCTGATCCACTGGAAACAAAGATGAAACAAAGATGATCAAAACATAATGGGATAAAAATGCAAAGCCCCCTACCCCCCGCCCAGTGCCACCACTTCTGGACACAGCTGCCATAGCAGAGACCACCCCCCTCCCCCATCCCAAAAAAACCCCCAAAAAAACAACAAGCGCCCTCTGCATCCAAACTTCATACAGAGGGCCATTGTTAAGCTGTACTGTTTTTCGGTACATGCAGAATTATGAACTGAGCATTTCAAAGCAATCCCTACCAGATGAGAGTTTCATGCAACGCCAGGCCTAAATCTAAAGCAAATGTCTCATTTTCACTTTTTTTTTTTAAGGTACTTGGTTTTAGGATTGGGCACATTGCATGCACTGAAACTTGTGTAATGATGAAATATGCCTACACTAATCAAAATTGTTTTGGAAGAATGTGTAGAAAAACTACATTTTAATGTGCAGGTCTCCAAAGAACCACTTTTGTTTTTATAGAGTATAGGCAGTCTTTGAGTGTGCAGGCATATACATCACCAAACAGGAAGGATTTAAGTTAATTCCTGTCTCTGAAATACACATAAACTCTCAATCACTGCACTCAACCTGGGGGCACAAGTAGACCAGAAGTGTCTTTGACTCTATATATTCTTTTTTTTTTTTTTATAGGAACAGTACTACCTCCAGTTAGTTAATTACAGACTACAGCCTCACCTGGTAAATAGTGCCCTGAGGAGGGTGTAGAAAGTGGTTTCATGCTTGATATAAAGTTTCAGGAAAACCACACGGGATGTACAGTAAATTTCATCCACTAATCAACAAGGGACGCAAGGCACGGATTAATGATTGTAAGCGTACGTGCATATGAAGCAAAGAATGCAGGCTAGTGCAAATGACTGTAGACAAATTTGTGCAGATTGACCAACATGGTGATACAACTTTCACTTAAGTCCAAAAGCCGACCCTTTCGGAAAGACTTTTTGAACGGAATTTCAGAGGCACGCACGCATGCTTACACAGACAGTAATTAGAAAGGAGTGTGCTAGTGTCCTATTGTGAAGGTGAAAGGGAAAAGTCGCTATTATGTAGCGGGGTATTTGTCGCATTATTTTCTTTTGTGTGCCCCATGCAGGTTTATGGTGAGGAAGGGGTTGTGGGTAATTATAGGGAGATGGTGATCTGGGTGACCCACCACACCCAACACTTAGTGCGGCATGTTGTCAATGCTGAGTTCTGCCCAGTCGTCTGTATGAATGACAATAGGCCAGACCACGGAGCCAGTAATTAAAGTTCAGAGTAGAATTTACTCACCCAGCCCAAACCCCTCTCTCTCTCTCTCTCTCTCAGGTGCTGGACTGCTAGCCCTGCTGACCCCTTTCAATCATGCAAACAAACCTCCATTATCATGCTGAGCACTCTTCTTTGACCTGGTTTTGTGGCGCACAGAGGGGTGCGTTAAAGGGCACAGATGGAAACATTTGGATACAAATATTTAGAAGTGATTAAATTCTATGAGCACGAGCATAATTTTTTATCAACACTACATTATCACTTGCAAATGGCAGCATCGGGATGCCATAACAATTATTTCACAAGACTTCTCCTAAAATGTTCCGCATTCAGCCTAAGTGGAGTAAAATTCTCCAGGAAATGCTCTTTCGCGAGGCTGCTCTTAATCATTTTTTCTGTGCAGATTAAACACAGTGGGCGAAACAATAGATCTGGTATTGATTTATTTGTAGGTCCTGTAAATACATATTGCAACACTGGATCAGTGAGGTGCATGCCAGTAGCTCGAGGTCAGGGGTTAATACAGGATTATAACTGGTTTGTACACTTTAATATTTTCCAGTTCTAGTCTGTAAGACATTTTATACATTTTAAGGGGAACAATGTCTGTTAAAGTACATTCAGAGAGGGAAAACAATGCTTCTCTTATGGTGACACACTGGATGAATGTGTAACAGCCAAAAGGCAAATTTTAATATGATAAATAAAATCATAAACACTCATTTTTTAGCCCTCAAAATCTTCAGATTTGTGCTCAGAGAACGTTTACAATATTTAAACATTTTCAAAGACAGAAATTCATTTATTCTGATTTCAACACTAGAGGGAGCTCTCTCTCTCTCTCTCTCTCTCTGTGCTTCTATGGCGACCAGTGGCAGGTCATTAATCGCTCCTTATTCGACACCATTAACTGTATTTCACTGACTACGTGTAACAATTAGAACATGCATATATAAAAATTTACTGATGACTCCCAATTAATAACAATAACATTTAAAAGTCTATTCATTTCTAGCATATTCACAATTGTAAAATAATTCTCACATTTCGGAGTGAAAGCATTTTTACGTATTTGTTTACGTAATTAATTGATTGATTAATTTTTATATTGCAAACGACTGCCTGTCATTCTGAGTATATTTCCTTTTAAAGCCTTTTTGCTCCTAATATTAAAACAATTCCTTTCTCAACCAAGCACTGTATTTCCCTTGTTTTTGTGTAGATCTATATGATTTTGAGTCATGCTCTTGGTCTGTACCCTTTTCTCTCACCACTTTTGAAGGCATTCAAAGCTCCACATAGGGTCATGTTTGCTGGCTTTCATGACAGGAAAGTCCTTTTAGGATCTCTAACATTGAGGGACAGAAAAGTGAGGATGTTATTACAACTGGTTCAGAGATTGGTGGTGAAGAGATGAATAACTGTACAAGCCCTAGCATTTCAAACCTTGACAACAAGGAATTTGCAATAAAGCAACATGAGCTGTAAAACCACTGACACCTTTAAAAACAATTCATGATGATTTGTACAGGGGGTGAACTATAGATACTCCACCCACAAAAGCATTACCTGTAGGAATAAAATCATTCACGCAAAAAAAAAATCTATATCCAATCTAAACTATAAATTAGGTTGAACGTTTTTATTTGATATTAAAAAAAACAGCGTGTATGCACACCGCATCAATTTTTTCCACCATCACTGGATAAATAAATTAATACAGTTTTCCAAATATGAGGTGTAGATCATAAAATCTGAGTAATCTGAATAGGTGCACACTTCTGAAGCAACGGCCTGAGATGAGTTATCTCATTGCTCTGAAGAATTTACTGGTTTACTATCTGTTACAAATTGAGATCCACCCATTGTAGACGATTGCTCACTGAGGCCAGAGGGCACGACCAAAACAGCAGTACTGAAACGTCAGGTGGGTCTGGCTTCACGGTTGTGCGGGTGACTACTGTTCTCTGCAGCGTGAACTGGAATCCCCCTCAGGACCTGAGCGTGCTCTGTCGTGCGGCCCGTACACTTCTGTCGATCTATAATTAGAAGTGACAGGGGTCTTGCCAGAGGCCTTAACTATGTACTGCATGTTAAACAGTGCCCTGGGATGGCATTCCCAATACGAGCTGGAGATGGTCACTCCTTCACCCGCTGCTCTGTCCCTTTATATTTTCTTTTTTTTTTCTTCCTCGCACCTCATGTCCAAGTAGAGAAATGAATAGGCCACAAAAAAGGTTGATGCAAAAAGTACTCAAAAATTAACCCCTTAATACAGCAAGAGTCTCTTTGTGGATCCATAATTAAAAATAAATATCACAATTAAGACTTCAAATCATACATAGTAGGCCCAGGCAGCACAACACAGGCGAAATAATTATAAAATTATTATTTTACTATACATTGTAAATGGGATATGCCTTGCAATATATCAAAATGACAAGGTATAACTTGTGCTTTCAATATAGATCTTGTATAAAATATGTATGTAATGTATTGACTTGCATTATTCCAAGCAATACTAGTAACTATTGATACATTTCGTAAATGTCCTCATTCATCTAAATACATAGAACCTAATCTGAAACATCTACTTGTCCAGAATGTTCACATAAGTAATGGTCTTTCAGTACCATAACATACTGTATCACATAGAAGGGATAGTATTGGCAAGAGTCTTGGAGCACGCTGGCTCAGTGGTACTGTATTCTTGAGGTGGGTTGAGGCGATTAAACTGGCATGCGGGTGAAAAGGTGAGGTCTTCAAAGGCATGCAAAACTTTGACGTTCTATTTACATTACACTCACATTTTGATCAAAGATTTTTGACTTTCAAATAGTACATATAAAAAAGGATCATTTTAATTTCAGGTTGACTTCAAAGGGTTATTTGCACATTACATTCTTTTGCAAAATAGGATGGCAAAAGGCACAACTGAAATAATGACTGTGTGTATATTGCGCACCCGAGTTCATAGTAGTTACTGAGTCATAATGACATCCTGATTGATTATTATTCTGAACGTGATTTAAGAATTAAGTCGTAACTGGTTTAAAATGTAAGAAAGCAATGCTGAATCTTGCATCACAGTTGCAGTGTTCTCAGTCATGTTGCATTAGATGATGTCATTATTAAAACTTCTCCAGACTCTGTTAAAAATAAATTCTGTAAATATCATTTGTTACTCCAAGATGAATTTGACCCTGAATTTGGCTTTTTTCAGTATTTTATATTATTTTCAGTCCTCATTAGTGCGTGCATGTGTGTGTGCATATTTACATTTCTGAGGGTGGAGCATGTGTGTTGTGGGTGACCTGCCAGTAAGTGACAGTAACACTGAGTGTGTGACACTTTTTGACAGCCTCTTTATGCACAGAGCCTTTGATCTGAGCGTCAACTCATTCCCATGCTTCTACCTGTTTGTGGTTTTTCACTCCTGGCTCCTCCCTGCTCTGGATATTTGCATGCAAAGCACAGACCATGTGCTTGTGTGAGTCACAGTGTGCGTTTCTGCCACTACACCCCTGCTTTTGTTGTTAATCACCTCTATATAACACACACACACACACACACACACACACACACACACACACACACACACACACACACACACAATTCCAGAGAAGACACTGTGCAATTAAAACATGTTTTTAGGCCTAGACTCATAAGGTGGAAATGACTAACTGGAAATGGAACCCACACTGTGACAGACCAGCAATAAATTTGGGGCCCAGCTCACACTTACACAAAAGGGCAAACCAAGGCATTAAACAACATCAGCATTAACCATTTCATAGCCTGCCGTGTTCTTCCATCACATGCACTATGCAGAATTAAAAGAATAAATAATAAACTAAACAGGGTATGAATTAAGACCCCAACCACAGTAATATACAAGTAATGAATCACTCAGTTGACTGTATAATCTTGTAATCTATTGATTATTTAGAATATTGAGTGAGGGATCACAGAATTTAAAATGAAAATCAAAAATGATAAAGAACACTAACTGAATAATTGCATGTGAGAAAAAATATACATAATATATGAAAAAATAAATAATGACTGTCACTGTTGATTTAAATACATTTTTAAAAATCTGGTTATTAAAGTCACCAGTGCTAGTATGAATATCTCACTATTTCGTTTGAGGCTAAATTCAATGCAAACAAGTGGCCCCATGGGTTGACAAGCCAATTAAGCGTTTCTGACATCCTCTCAACCCTACTAATCTCTCTGCCTTTCTCTTCCCTGCGGTCCACCTTTATTTGTGCTGGATTCAACCCTTTTAGGATCCTTTGTGATCAGTTTGTTTAGCATTAGGACCACCACTGAGCCGCTGGCTTTGTGTTACGGCACCCCGCGGTCCCCTCTGGAGCCAGCCTGAGGACTGCAGAGACTAGCTTCAAAGCCGGGCCAGGAGCATGCATGTCTCTGTTTAAAGCGGAGGGATCAGGCCTGACTGGAGCACTTTCATGAGATGCCATTGTTATTCCTGTTTTCATTACAGCGCACCTGATCTTACAGTAGCCAGGTCAGTCCGAGAGCATTTAGAAGCATCTGTCCTTCTGCTCTGACACATATTCACTTTTAAATTAAATTAGTTTCAGCTTAGTATAGAGTCCGTATAGGGAAGATTTTCATAAAGGTTTTTCATTAAGGTTCTTCATACTCACACTTCTCACAACAAAAACTTTTTAAAGAGCCATATACTGAAAAATTAATTAAAAGTCGTACTTCCATGTTTACCTGTCAAAGTTCTGACAGAAATTATCCTCTGATCCTTATATCGCATCTATCTACCCATTTGTTTGTATCATACATTGATTTCTGCTTGTTTCTGTCTAAATCTAGTGTCCAGAATCACGTACGACGGAAGTAAGGCCGAGGCAAAAGTGAGCCGAGCGTAATTAAATGATTTTAATCGTCGCTATTTTGATCATAAAACAACTTTCATGTCTGAGGGTTTGCACCGTTCAACTCACACCCCTTTTTGGCTTTATCTCACTACAAAGTGCAGGAAATAGCAATTACACTTGTGTCGGATTGAAAAGCATGGGAATGAAGACCTACAAAGAGAAATTGGGATTTGTTTATTATATAATATAGTTGTCTGTTTTAGGGGTTAATGATAAGTCAAATGTTTATCTATGCATGTACAGCCATATTACCGTGACCCGCAGTTGCTAAATTGCAAACTGGAGTGATTTACATGATAGAGTGCAACTGCAAAAGGATTTGACAGTAACGTTCGTAAAATGCCTGATGAACAATTTGGGGAGCAGCTAAGAAAACAAATTAGGCAGTTGCATTTTTGTCAGAGAGTGGGTACGCTTGCATTTTCATTTTCAGAGAGAGAGAGAGAGAGAGAGAGAGAGAGAGACAGAGAGAGAGACAGAGAGAGAGAGAGCGGAAGAGGGAAGGAGAGGGAATAGGAGAAGGAGGGAGGGAGTGAAAGAAAGAGAAAGAGAGAGAGAGCGTGCGAGAGAGAGAGGAGGGTTTAACATACTTGGCTAGTCTCTCTCTCTCTCTCTCTCTCTCTCGGATGGAAGTAATTAGTGTAGAACAAAGCAGAAAAATTAAAGTCAAGGGGAAATGTTGAAAACACGAGTTTGGTAAATGACCTCATAAACACCCCCCTCCTCAGTCCCTCTCTCGTGCTCCTTTCCTGACCACTTCACCCCCCTGAGATTCGCTGTCATTCCTCTCTGTTTCTCTCTCTCTCTCTCGCTCTATCCTGCACGTCCGTTTCATCTGGTATTCATATGGGTTTTGTTCACCCCCCTGCTGCAATCCATCCCCAAACTATTTCCTTTTTCAATTTCCAGGGGAAGTTGTTAAATGGTTCCTGAACCAAACAAGATTTTTTTTCTCTCCCTCTTTCTAAAACTCTCTCCTCGACTGTCCCCTTATGCCACAACATTCAGAAGCCACAGGAGTTTTTTTAGGTTTTTTTTAAGTGACAACGTGTAGATTACGTAGCTTAAAGTTTGTTTTGCGTTGCAGACAAATTACAAACAGAGAAATATCAATATCACGTCCTCTCTTTGTTTCTCTAAAACCTTAACTCTATTGGTCCACTGATTATAATGCTTTCATGTATAGTAAAGAAATGTTAGAGCATGACAATTGTGCCAGAAACTCCTTCATAATTTTAAAGGCCCTCTGTCTCTCTCTCTCCTTCAGCAACAATAAAATAATGCAGCAATGATGGTGCAACCACAGGGCCACGAGACAGAACCACCCCGAGACAAAACACCAGTCCATCAGAGAGTGAACAGACACATTGACACCCATCGCCACAACACTCTCTTGGTGACTCATGCCAAATTCAATGACTGTCTAGGCCTTTTTTTAATCCTAAAGAAAAAGAAATTCTTGAAAATCCAGTATTGTCTGTTTAATTTAGGGTAAATATGGATCACAATTATAAGACAAACTATTGATCAGTTAAATAAAAAAATTGTTATATTCCAGCAAAATGAAGGGTTTCTTTGACCGGCAATAAAAAATATAATACAAAGATAATACAACAAAATGACACAGAGGGTTCATAATTTTCAGGTAGGGTTCTTTACTGTAATGTTGCACAATACAATTTGTTGAAACATGGTTTTGGTGTGAAAGACAATTTGAATTCTTTTTTTGAGAATTTAGTGAACCCATGTGGCCAAATTGAATGAAACTTGGTGGTGACCCATTAATCCCCCTTACAATAAAGTAGGACTCCAACCAAGCACTGCCAACAGGCTGTCTACATGTTTTGGTGCTTTTACCATTGACCTTCATTGGATGACCGTAGCGATACTGTTTACCCTAGGAAAATTCAATTCTTTAAATAACTTCGTCAGAACCATCTGTAGATAATACATGGTGGTGACAGGATCAACAAACTCATTTGATCTATGTTGCAAAAGTACTTATTTGGTTATTTGTTGTCAATTTATTCTTTAACCCTCCTGTTATGTTCACTTCTCAGGAACACCAATAATGTTCCCGGGTCAATTTGACCCGGGGCATGTTTAATTATCCAAAAGTTTCAGAAACC
>JBBPDH010000104.1:19675792-19685845 GCA_037974565.1 Clupeocharax schoutedeni
GTGGTGGTGCTGAAGGTAGGATTCGAACCTGTGACCTCTTGGTCCAGAGGCAGGTATCCTACCCACTGAGCTACCTCCACCCCTAAACCCTGCAAAACCCTTTCCTATGTTCAGAACACAACTCAGGTAGCTAATGACAAATCACTTCTGGGAACCTGTTACATCAGTTCTGCGCATAGTTGAGCTGCTACTTTTTATTCTGGTGCAATATGTACAATTTTGGGGGTAAATATAACTAGGAGCTGCCTCATTACATTACAAACAGTGGAGGACACTCCAATGTGTACCTGTATATATAACAACAGTTTTCATACATACATACTTACCTGTTACGGAAAAAAAAAAACAGATTTATAAATGTTAACTTACTAGGAATATGCCTGTTATGGTTATGGCTCTGGACTATGGCCACCAGTGTTCTGACGATTCATGTTGCCTTGTTGAAAAATGCTACCGCAGCGAAAATGGACAGCAGAGTCTATCGATTCATGCTACCCTGCATAAAATACTCCCTTTAAGTGTATAGTTACTACAGTTTACAGTCAGTTTAACATGAATAATTATGATATATAGACATAATATGCATAATCAGATAAACATATTTTAATTAAAATATTTACTTATAAGCTATGTATCAATTCATGCTGCCTTGAAGCTTATTGTTTTGCTGCTCTTATCTTCATACTTTCAGCATTCTGCCATAGCAATGTAATTTTCCCACTTGTGGGACTAATATAGGTTTATCTTATCTAAAACCATAAAAAAAGTTTTCATAATTAAAACTCATCCTATTAGCTCTGCATTTATAGTATTTGACAGGCACTGTGCTTAAACTTTATTACCAGCTGTCGCTGAAAAAATGAGTCCATTACAAATACAGATAACTCATTATTTCATAGAAAAAAGTCATTTCTATTCTCATTACTTCTATGTTACTCTATAAAGCTCATACAAATCTGCACCAACTATAAAGAATAACAGAAGGTTAAAATAGTTCTTTCAGTGCTTTATTTAAAAAAAATATTTAAAAAGAAATTGCAGTAACCACCTCATAAATAGAGATTTTTCAGATTTCTCCAGCGAGAGAAAGAGACAGAGGCACAGACAGACAGAGAGAGAGAGACAGAGAGATAGAGAGACATAGATTCAGACATTCAGACATCCAGGAAATAAACAAATCTCAGGATGATTCAAGTGTCAAAGTGATACTCATTGACTGAAATGGCAAATTCCTTGATGAAAACCAATTCTTTCATGGAAAGACTGTCAAACTCTCTCAGAGAGAGAGACAGACAGACAGACAGACAGACAGACAGACAGACAGACAGACAGACAGACAGACAGACAGACAGACAGACAGACAGAGTGCTAGGGAGGGAGAGAGAGTGAGACAGATACATGCTCTTGGTCAGTGAGCAGCATGACCCTGTCCCCCTTGTCACCGTATGTAGCTCTGTGTCAAACTGGAACAGGCCCGTCGACATAGATGGCAAGTGAAGTTTGCTTGCTTGCTGTGGACCATATTCTCTGTGTCAGCGCGACGCACACAGCTTCTGTTCATATGACATTATTTGCGGAGATAGATCCATCATCAGCTTTCACATTACAGGCACATAACATTGAATGTAAACACTGAAATTTTCACAGTGTTCCACTCACTCCCTGGTCCATAACCAATGTGGAAATTAAGCTGCCCAGTTTGCATAATTTTATGTCCAAAACTACATGTACATACATATAATTTACCTCTTATGGCTACAGCAGTTTAGTTCAACCATTTATGCTGAATGTATAAGAAGTATCTCAGCCACAACTGTTATAGGGCAGCCAATTAGAACAAAGGTAATTTGCACATACCAGTCTTAAAGACATTCTGTTCAATTATTAAGGATAAAAAGAGGGTGTAAACCAGCAACACAAAAGACGGCCTGTCCAATTATTAAGGATAAAACGAGGGTGTAAAACAGCAACATAAAAAATAATTCTTTTTGGCAAATAAACCAAAAAAGTTAAGGAAAACATGTAGGACAAAGACTCTTTAAAGTTAATCATTTGCCTAATATGTCTTGGGGTGTTTGAATACGAGTCCTTTGGTAGATATATGGGGTCTATAGTGAGTGTCCCTCTCTTCTCTCTAGGTCTGACATTGTATAAAAATAAGTGTGTGTGTGTGTGTGTGTGTGTGTGTGTGTGTGTGTGTGTGTGTACGTCGAAGTAGACGTCGGAGAGAATGCAGAGTGTCAGAAAAGATTTGGGCCTGATGGGGCACTGTGGCAACTCTGCCATTCACATCGGATCACACACACACACAACACACACAACAGACACACAACCCCCAAGTCATCCTCTCTCCCTTTCCTCACCTCCACCCCCTCGTCTTTGTCTCCACCTCTCCACCCTCCAGCTCTTTCAATGCCATCCCATCGCCTTCCCCCATGGACATTCATTCACCCCCCACCCTCCAAAAACCACCACCAACCACGCCATTCCTGTCTACATCAATTTATCCATTGCTTCTCATCGCCTTCCTGTCTTCCCCTGCCCTCTCTCTCTCTCTCCCATTCTCTTCCATTCTCGGTCGCTCGGCCTCTCCTTGTAACCCCACCACCACCACCACCCCACCCCCTACCAGATTTTTTCAGAGAAAATAGCTGAGGGCCAGATTAGAGCTTTGGCTGCCTCTTTGCATTACCAGCAAAGATAAATATTTCCCAGGATGACTCCCATTGCCCGCAGGATGTTTACGCACACGCATGCTGCTCGATGTGCCCCCCTCCCACCTCTCTCGCTTGCTTTCTTTCTCTCTCTCATTTGCACCCATTTCTTCTTCTAAATGTCCATCCCTGCACATAGGGGTCAATTTCATTCACCTTCAGTCACCTCTCTTCTGACATGCTTGTGTCTGACCTGCTCCCCTCAACCTTGGTCTGTGCGCCGGGCTGATAGTGGCTAGGGCTAAATAAGCATATCCTCATGGTTGTGACAAGATATCGTCTCCAAAGTGTAACAAAAATTGCATCTTTAAATGTAACAGTAACATGAGATGTTAACACAGCGTAAAAAGCAATGCTGTTTAAAGGGTGTGAAAAAATAAAGAAAAAAAATACTTATGATGTTGTGATAGAACAGCAATGATATGCTAACACAGCAGGCTAGCAACGGGAAGAAAGTCATTGTGCCAAGTCAGGCAAATAAAATTAATCTGCCAAGTCAGTGAATGCGGGCAGAGGATCAAGACTGTTGTGAGTCAATATAGAAATGTAATGGAAAAAGGAGTCCACCTTGTAGGTGTGGGTTTAAAAGATCAGCTAAAAAAAGTCAGTTATCCTCATCTATAATTCATCTCTTGTTGGGTACTAATCTACCACTATCCTGAAAATCACCAAATGCCATATGCCACTTTATGCCATTCAAATAGGAACAGACTTTTGATACCACTAAGCAATAACAATAGAGTCCAAACTGAAATGCAGATCAAGTGACCATGCTTTATGTTCTTTTTATCTGCTTAACTGAGGCGGGACAAGCTTTACAAAAACACTTCTAAATCCTATTCAAATTGTATTCAAAATGCAGCACACAACTATAATTACTGTCCAAGTACCGGTTTGTTTGACATACATGTAGTATTTTGTATAATCCAGCTGACATCTGTAAGGGGCCAATCATCATTCCAACCTGTCTAATGCTGATTAGCTAAAGGTCTAACTCAGTAGACCTTTATTTAGATTTACTACAATATAAACTGTAAACAGTTCACTTTTAAAGCTTGGGAAAGCTTGTGATAGCCTTACTTTTCTTTGTAAATAAATAAGTTCAATGACAACACCAATAATAATAATACAACTTCATAGCGCATTCAAGTAACAGCTCAAAGTTCTTTACAGTTTTATAAATATATCTACATCAATAAATAGGAATGAACGAAAAGAATATAACTGAAAATCATCTGAGGCACTAACAGACCAAATTTCAGAGCTTTAAATAAAAAAGAAACTACATTCAAATATTTTTAAAAAGATTATATATTGGGCTTAAACACATGATCAAATGTTCTGAAAAAATGGAGAGGAAATGTGCAGTAACAAACAGAGGCCACTTTTTCTGTAATTTATGGGGGGGATTTGCTGAGGGTCAGACCTCAGATGATGTGTTAGAAGATAAGCAGGCAGACATTCAGGGAACTTTTGGGCCTTCAAGAGCGTTTAAAAAACTACACTAGATCACTTCTTCAAGTTCTGATTATGATCTGTTCTGCTGTGTTCAGTACAAGCAGTAGAAGTACTGTTTTCTATCAAGCCCAGTAAAAAAGAGCATTTCCATAATCAGTTCCATTTGTAACAAATAGGAGTACTTTTTCTGCCTTGCTCTTGGATAGGAAAGGTCTAACTTTTTAAATACATGTAGGAAATGATTTAATGCAGGACAAAGCTGGTGTACACAGTAAAAGGGGCCTAGCATCTAACAAAGAACCTCTCTCAGAAGAATCAGCACTTTCCATTTTTGATTTTACTGTAGAAAATTTTGTACCACCCTCTGGGGAATTTTCTGACACTGATTAAGACATAATCTAGAGGTAATACAAAGTATTACACAAACCCTAGAAAATATTTACTGATTGGTGGTTTGGCCCACAAAATACTCGCTAGTGTACTACGTTTCACTCATCGCTTGGTAAAGTCCATAAATAAGATGAGCAAGGATGAATGTTTTACGCCAGTCTTGATGACAAACTCATCAGTGATGGGGATTTTGCTTTGGCCAGTTTTCTTGCCCTTTGAATCATCGATTGTTGTCACTACATTTTGGTGGCTTTCCTCTCATTGATGAGATTCCATGCACAATATTGAGTCCATCTCTCTTTGAAGCATCCTTAACATCATCCAAGTACTTTACTAAAGATTTCCCCATTGGTTCTATGTCTGAGAAATTTTGTAGCAACCCAAACCAGTTTCTCATCTCAGTTTGGAAGCAGTTCCCTTCCTTCAATTTTTCACTGTCAGGTTGTTTGGGCAATGTGGTTTTGCTTCTGTTGCCTTGCATTTACAGTCTGAGATGAAGGAAAGTTCATAAGGTGTAATGGTCAGAAACAACATCTCTCCCTCTTTGCCTCCAAACATTAATCAACACCGATCAACCATCGTCTGCTAATGCAAAAATAATCGACTTTGTTGCAATTGTGGCCAGGAGATGAATGACAGGTTTTGTTTGTAAGTGTTGCCAATACAGGGTCTGTTTGAGCTGCAAAGTGTTAGAGTCATCTCCCTGTTGTCTGATATTTCTGTCACTGAGCCATGTTGCCCAAACACATGTTCCAAACCACCTTGCTGGCCATTGAACTGCACATTCAGAATAAGAATCAGAGAATTACTTCAGAGGAAATTTCTTCCTTCCGATCGC
Source organism: Clupeocharax schoutedeni (assembly GCA_037974565.1). NCBI lineage: Eukaryota > Metazoa > Chordata > Actinopteri > Characiformes > Alestidae > Clupeocharax > Clupeocharax schoutedeni. The sequence goes on from JBBPDH010000104.1 coordinate 19,681,193, forward strand.
TGATAAACCGAAACATGTCATGATTGGCAATGGCCCTCACCTGTGGACAATGACCTGAATTTCTCAGCTTTAGCAGCAGTGTTTCTCTGCTTTAGCAACTTATTCCATTGATACACAGGCAGTTGTGGTTTTCACATGTCTAAACTGGAAGTGTGCTGTGGTGACAGGCTGCCAAACTAATGAGCACATTCGTTAGCTGCTTTATAAGGACCAGGGGCCTCATTTATAACCGTTTCTTACGCACAAAACGGGACCTAAACGATGCGTACGCCTCTTTCTACGCAAACGTTACGATCTATAGAAACAAACTTGATGGCAGAAAGTGCGCAAATGTACGCCAACAGTGACCCATGCGTGCGAACATTTTGGAAAGAAAATATGACCGCGGGTGAAGTGGGTGAGCAGCAGCGTGTGCGGCATCAGTACATAAATAATAATTCATAGTTAACATTCGGAGTTAACGTCTTTTGAACGCACATACACTTTTAGTATGAGTTCTACGCAAAGTTTTATAAATGTGACCCCAGGCCAACACAGTATATGTGTTGTTGGTCACTTCCAGTGTACAGGATCGTTTTAATTTCTCATCCATCGGATTTCACTGGTGTTCAGGATGTGTAGGCCGTTGTCTGTTTCTCAAAGAAGCTGTGCCAGTTTGCCACTAATATACACACATTCCATTAGTTGCCTTGGAGCTAAAGACGTCTGACCACATCAGATTATGGACCCCCGGTTGGATTTCTTCCAGCCCGATCATTGAGTCATTGTTGCCTTTGTGCCAGTGCTGATGTTGAAGTTGTTAGTGCTTGCTTTCCGTTTCTGCGTTCAGGTATATATGAGTTAGGTTGTTGTTGCAGACTCAACCCCTCTCATTTTCACATCTGGGCTCGGGACCAGGCCATGGCAGGGCTCATTCAGAATTAGCTGAAACTAGGACAAGTAAAAATGAATACCATTTCAGCTAATATCATTCAAGAGCACTCGGAAGTAAATGAAGACGAATTTAGGTTGACAGAGATCTTTGACCATGTTCTGTAAAGGTTACTATGCTAAAAAATCTGCATTTGTGGTGATAGCTCAAGTAAGTCACTTGGAGCGTTTGTAATTATTTACATCAGCCATTTCAGATATTTAATATAAGAACATTTTAATATAAAAACAAAAATCCACTACCATTATCACAATGGTGTTTATCTGCATTCACACTCAATTTAATTCTGTTACAATCAGCAGCTATTATTTGCATTTCCTCTCTACATGGCTCCCCACATTTGTTTAAACAGATTCATAACCTTAACTGCCATAGAGAGGTATTACGCGTATCTTATTAAGTGCAGCATATGCATTCACCACAGCACATTACGACATGTTAGAACATGACCCTTCTTTTCTGGTAACTGTCTCCCAGGACACATATTTTTCCTGCTTGTTGGAATTTCACTGAGGCTTTATGTATTACAGCTAACAGCACTGGAATATTGTGGAATCACTGCCATGACAAATGTTTCTTAGAAGTCATTTTATGTGGTGCGACTAATTAGGGACACAATAGGCTGGCTCAACTTTGCTAAACAACAGGAGTGTCATACAAACGCTTGAGGGCAACAGTATTGCAGAGTCTGTGTGTGTCCCGGTTAATTTACCTTATGAAGAGCTTGATAATTAGATGATGAGGGTAAATCAGGTGGGGTAAAACAGGGAAGATTCAAAACTAGGCAGTGTTGCAGCACTCAGGACACAAATATGGCAGGCCTGATGAATAAAGGGGTAGATTCCAGAGAAGACTGTGCAACTCTACTCTGATATCTCTATCTCTCTATCTCTCTCTCTCTCTCTCTCTCTCTCTCTCTCTCTCTCTCTCATATATCGAAAAATAAACTATACTTTTGCACCTTCCTCCATACCTTCTCTGTCACCACAGCCCAGAAAGGCTGTTTCCCAACACCCTGACTACATTTGATGAAGACACACCTCATTCTTGAACAACTGCCGGTGTCTTTGTGTGCGGTTAGGTCTCTGAGAGAATATGTAAGAGAGCTAAAGGAGCATTTTTTCCTGGGAAAACATGCCTATGAGTTCCTACTCGTTTTAATAGGGTTAAATACTATGAGACAAATAACCTTTCAGCATATGATATACAAACATGGTATACATAGACCTATATATCATTTTATAAGTTTCTTGTAACCAAAAGTCCCATCTCAATTTCTGATACCAAGTTAAATTAGCAACCGTAACCAGCTCATAATAAAGGCATCAAGAGTGTGACATGTCTTGCTTTAAGTGGTAAAAGGAGTTGTAAAAACCACAATAAGTTCAAGAACTCCTTTTTAATCTAAATGAATTAATGTTCTCACACAGAAAATGATTGAGGTCAGAGTAGGATGTAGAGTAGGACTCTCCCTGATGCAGGCCATCAACTTTTGTCAATGAAACAGTCTGGTCAGCATGTGTTGTTAGTAAAATGCAGTACGTAAAACACCACTGAAATAGCTACTGTTTGTTCTCATTTTATGGCAGACTTTTAAAACTCTAGTCTCATGACTAGCCATGTGATGAATTGAGGACCAATCATCACATTCTATTGCAAATAGTCGCATTACAATGAACAGTTCAACATCAAGCCCAAACATGTGGCCGAGTTGTAAACCAGGCAAAGAACACAACATGAAGTGAAGAGAGACACATCGGGAGGGACTCAAGACTTAAAAACCTGAAATTCTGGTCCTTGTGTGTGAGTACATGAGTAAGCTGAAGGACATTACTGCCAGCTGACTGGGAACCTTCAAAACAGAATTGTTTTCAAAGCCATAGCCAAACTGAGGCTTAAAGGAACAGCCATGTCACAAAACACAAAAAGTATCTTCCACGTAAATAGGCCAGGCTGAACCATCCAAGAAAGAACTGGAGAAATACTTGTGGCTTTGTTGTGCTTCTGGATGAGTAAATGGCGCTTTGATGACTAGGAAAGCCTGTCGTGCAGTGGCTTTAGGAATGGTTGGGTTTTTGGGATATAATACAGTGCCTTGTTTCATGTCTTGTTTTGTTCCAAAGTACTAACACTAATCACACATTTGCCAACATACTGATGTTATTCATTTTATCCGAGACTACACATCTTATCTAGGAGCAGTACTCTAGCCTACTATATGAGCCTATGTTCTGGAATAGACCAGCATACACAAAATGTGTCTAAAAGCATGCAAACTCTAATTTGTAAATTGAGGCATGTAAAAGTACACTTATTGCTTACACAGGTGTTCATCTGCAGACACTGCTTGTATAATCTCCAAAGAAAAGCACTGCCAGAAGAACAGAAGCAACTAGGCCTACTCATGAACCTGCAGTCACAAGGTCCAATGCCAGGCATTGTCTAGAGGGGTAGGCCTATATAATTCCCTCCGGGGATTATGCCAGTGGAATAGTAGAACTGCATTCTGTGGAGTAAAGAAGCCCCATCCAATACCTTTGAGATACTTGTGGTACAGAACTAATCTTCTTGTAGATTCAACTCCTTCCCACAATGTTTCAACATCTAGTGGAAACCCTTTCCAGAAGAGTAGAGGCTGTTTCAGCAGTAAAGGTCAACAACTCTTCTAAAATTATTCTCATAGCCAGCATCTACCAACTCACTCATCTATTGATCTATGTATAAAATACACATATTTGGGCACATATTTTAACAAAGTTGGGTCTCCAGTACAAAGTACTAATTACTCTCAAATTGGAATTACTTCCTGGGAAAAGCAGACCACTACTCATTACTTATGCAGTACTGTGTAAAGCAAATGACTTGCAGAAAGGAAATGTAGTTAAAAAGTAACAGCCAGACACAGAAAGCACTGTTTAAAATACACATCACTGTCCTTGACTTTAACAAGACTCATCTATAATGAGCAGGTAATGCTGTTTGTAAACTGGGAAATTAGCCAGTCCAAACAGAGCTACCCAGAGATTTAGGAACTAAATGTAAAGCTTTAGGAGCTGTTAGTGAATTGAAAACTGGTCTGGCCTGTTTTGAAGAGGCTGGTTCTCTCTTTTCTTCGACCCTGGGATGTTTTATCCTCCAAGTGTATGTTAGGAGGACTAGCTGCCTCCGACTGTGGAAAGTCACATGCTCAAGGAGAACACAGGCACGCAAATTACGTACAAAGACACGTTTTAAGTGAATCCCACGTGTTCTCTTAAAAATATACAGTATGAGTAACGCGAGTAACGCGAGTAACGCAAGAAACCTAAGTCAGTAACGGCAATGTGACATAAACTGAAAGTACAGCACGTCCTTCGTTACACAAAAATGTAATTCCGTTAATGTAACGGATTATAGCGTTTGCCGTATTCCCTGTATTCTCATAGTAAACAACCACCTCTGCTTGTGTTTTTGTAGCTTTGCTGAGGTCAGTTCATTTGAGCTGCATGTCCATCTCTCTGCCATCTGCTCATCCTCCTCTTTCTCTCAGAAAGGCCTGTTCTGTTTCTCTGTTTGTGTCTCTGCAGGAGTGGCTGTGTCAGCAGCGCCGTTGTCTGTGGCAGTCACGCATGTGTAGCCTTATGAAACCCAGAGGCGGCAGGTGTGTCTCTCTCTCTCTCTCTCTCTCTCTCTCTCTCTCTCTCTCTCTCTCTCTCTCTCTCTCTCTCTCCCACACACACACA
>JBBPDH010000104.1:19695278-19711836 GCA_037974565.1 Clupeocharax schoutedeni
GATGAGCACTCGACCTCCTGAACAATACCTGCAATTCTGAGAATTCCAGGGCAACAATAACGCTTGCTTAAGCAGCCCAGACGAGCAGGCTTTTCTTGACTTGGACTATACCTAATTCTGTGGTATTTGTGAAGTTCCAAAAATGCATATAAACAGATTTAGTTTGAGTTTGTAATGTATTTACATCTAGATCTACAGTGCTATTACTATAGTGTCCCAAAGCATTTTGCAGCATAAAACTGGAACAGTGTTTTTTCCATTGGTCATCAGTACATTCTTGAAGATTAATACACTAATATAGAATGTGTTCATCTAATGCATGTGAGAATGGCCAAAGTGTACTTTTGTTTAGCGTACTCTAGTGTTTGGTCTTTATTTTCTCTTTTTCTTTGTAAAGCAAGCCTCACTGACCTCCACCATTCTTGGAACTGCAATAGAGTCATGGCAAAGTGATGCCATTCTAACTGCACTGCTGTGAAAGCATGCAGGGACATGCAGAGAGACATGTTTCCTTTTCAAACTGCAATGCCTTGCAACAGACACAGGGCAACCATGCATGGTGTTTGTGGAGAGGTGTAAGGTCCAGTTCTGAAAATATCATATGCCATGTTGACAGAAAACAAAAGGAACTCAGCAACAATGCATTGTTTGATGGTAGGCATCCCCTTTCTGTACCCGGTGTTACCAAAAAGCAGGGCTTTCTTTCCATTATGGAACATGCTTCACACTTGACGATAACGTGAAACGTAATTAGCGATGGTGTTGTTTGAGTCATGATTAGCACGTCTAGTGACAAGAGAAATGTCAACACAAGATGTATGAATAATACAGTGTGAAGGTCTGTCAGGATATGATCAATAAATGTCATCACTGCTCATTATTAGTCTCAAAAATGTCCACATCTGCTTCAAGTGTGAATAAAAAACTGTAAAGCAAAATGATAGATCAAAATTGGTGCAATGTTATGAATAATGAAACTGCTTATAACATTTATGTCCACATTGGCTATGAATTAAAGAATAAAAATGACATCAATTAAAATATAGAAATAAATTTTAAATATTGCACAAAATAAAAGTGGAATGTCCGGTCTCATTTTACCAAAATGTATACATTTGCTTGCAGAACATGATAATATCACACAACACTTCACTGATATACTGTTTTCTTTCCAGTATAAAGATATTTAATAGATTTTGTAGGTAAAGTTTCCATGGACGTAGGTACATAAGTCTTGCAATATCATTTGTTTTAGTGGACGTCACACAAACCCTCCTCCTCCTGTTTTTTTTTTTTATTCTTGCTGGTTTTTGTATGTTTATTTTGTCTGCTACCTCAGTTTTAGACTTATCTTGAGCCAGTGCAGGGGCGACAGAGAAGGCAGGGCAACAAAAGATAACTTTAGAAAGTCGCCAACCAAATATTATGATTCATTCTGTTGAAGCCATCATGCAGCTCTCTTAGAATCGAGAGAATCTCTTGGGAAGGGAACTCTGACAGGTGGTTCATGGACTCTCCTTCTCATACCCCCCCAATATCCCCCATCCCAAACACACACACTTAAATCAAGTATGCTTAAGAAATACACAGAATTAGGAATGATTATCGCCCACTAGCATAACACCCCTGGGAACTGACCATGTGGGTTTGACAATATAGGATTAGCAGGCCGATCTGGTCAATGATACAGTTTAGGAGGAATCGTATAAAAAGTCTTTTGACTAGTTTGCTGAATATATAAATGAGAAATACATGTGACCGTGCCATTTGGACACTTAGCTTTAATTTAGCAAGGCAGCATATTTTTGGTCCAGTTTGGTGGACGTAGTAGCTGGGTGTACACTGACTGATGGGGAACAGATGCGTTTAATTGAATCTGATGAATAGCTTGAAATGTGCTCCTTGTACAGCGAAAAAGCAAATAAAACTTCCAACAGGAAGAATTTGTCCTTGTTGAAAATAGCAGAGGAACGTGTAACATATTTCTCCAAGAGATAAGTGAAGGACTCCTGCTTATGCTAAAGGACAAGAGGAGCCATACCGTTCCCTCAGAAAAACAGACATCTGCTGTCTACCAGAAGAAAAGCCTCTGCAGCACCGCGTTAGCCTAATTAGCAGTATTTTGCTAGCGAGGGAGGGAGAGCGGGAGGGGTGTTTGGGTGGCTGGCCGAAGAGAGAGGGATCCAGGCCACCGCATTCCCACAGAATAAGTCAAGGCAGAACAAAAAGAGGAGTCACTCCATGCTCCCATGTCTCCTCTTTCCCAGCCCTGCTCCTCCTTTTCTCTTTCTGCGTCCGTTTACACCCCGACCAATGCAGCAGTAAGCACACTCCTTGTCTGTAATTTAGATTAATTCCTTCCACATTTTCTTCAGGGCTTACATGTTCGCTCCCCTCCCCCTTTACTTTTTATGCTCTTGTTATTTGGATTCCTTGTACACGCAAGCCACCCCCCACCAGGCCCCCCTCACAGTTTTTTGCTGGCCAGAAAAGAGCTACAACACTCCCTGCACCCCCCGAGGCCTACGGCCAGGTATAGGCCAGCAACTTAAATGCATGTCAGAGCATAGCACCAGTTGTTCCATTATGGTATTCGGCTGTACATATGTTAGGCTGGTGTGTGTGCTGATGGACACATGACAAAGCCCATTTAATCTGAAGGCATTACCAAGTGGTTACAGCGGTTTGGAGTTTCTGTTCGCATTAGTGTTCTTGCAAATGACTCCTAATGTAAACCAGGTTGAGGGGAGAACGAAATGAAAACGCAGCGTGCCTCCATCAGGTGGTGTGCCGCAACAAAAGGAGCAAAGAAACTTCCCAAGTTAAAATGCAAAAAGGAAAAGCTTTAGGCTATATGTTTGTATCCTCAGGCTGGCCAGGGCATTCGCTCATTGATCGCAAGTAGCCACACAATGGCAATTACACAACTTGCAGGGATGGGGGGGTGAAACTTTTGCTGAAACGTAACTCCCCCCCACACACACTCACACACCTTTGTCAGATTACAACGATGCTACATGGGTCAGATTGTATTTATAATTTGGCTTCTCCATCCCAGAACACCCCCATCTTTTGGAAGGCTTTTCCAAGTACTGGTTATGAATTCACTTAAGCAGAATGACAAAATAATACCTTTGCCACCAAACATAAAAAAAACGAGTTAACGCCATGTACTCACATTTTCCTACATATGACCTACATGAACACAGAGGGAAAACAAGTGTTCACACTCTCATGCTTCCAGTTCATTTATAAACCTCAAATTCACTTTTGTCTCTAACTTTGCAGTTATGAATATAAACAAAAAAGGAAGAATTCATAAACATTAGAAAAGATTGGTCTAAAAATGTTAAAATTAAAACCAAATCAAGTCAAAGAAATAAATAAAAATAAATCAAGTTTTGCATTTTAATGTTAAATTAAAATTAAATAAAATGTTTTAATGCAGACTACACCTGAAGTTGCTATAAAAGATTGAATTTTACAATTAACAACAGGAAATGAGGTTCCTAGTTTCAGAACATGAGCGAAGAAACTGCACAAGTAAGGGCATCACATGCGGGAGCATCACTACACGGGCTGCTTCTTTGGAAATTTTAAATTTTTTAAAATAATTCTTGTTTCGGTTTGTGTATTAAATATATACTTTTTAATTGATCGTTATTCATGCTTATTCATTTATATATTTATCATTCTTATATTTCTGTACTTTCACTCTCACTTATATTCTCAAATGTGTTGGCCATAATGCAGCTCTAAATGTGATGGCATGACCTGGAATTTAAAGAGAGTTTATGAAATTGCTACAAAAAGCATATTACTTTATACCGTAAAGTTGTAATTACCAACAGCACAACAAATCATCACTGGTTTACACTTACACATATTTTTATATTTATTAGTAAAGAGTCAAATGACATTATCTGTGTAGATTTTAATTATATGAACTGGAGGCGTATGAAACAACAAAAACAAATATGTTTAAATGCTTGTGACCCATTACTGTATGGGTCAGCTTACCAAGGGTCAAAATAAAGGCAGTTAAGGCTGAAACAAATGAGGCATGACAACTGACTTAATAAGGCTGGAGAATCTGCATTCATTAAAGGCACCATTTCTGCACACCAGGACATAAAATACGCCAGCAATGTGTTTGGGCATTGTGACAATGTTAAATTGCACTAGAAAATGGAAGTATGTTGTTTGCTTTCTAATAATTCATAAACCATAATTCATGTTTAGTCCATTTGTATATCAAACGAAAGCCAACGGCCTATAGGTTTTCAATTCGATTATGCAGTTAACTGGTGGTTGATTTAGTTAGATCTTTACATTAGTTTAACTCTGCTGTTTTTCAGGCTTGTAGTCTTGTGTACATCTAATTTGATATGCGATCTCAAAAGCTGCGGTAATTATTGGTCTGCTCTGTTTGTCCACACATGTTTTTAATTTTGCTATCCAAGGCCTCCATGACATTCCTATTTTGACAGTTAGGTTCCAGCCAATGCAAATAAACATTTCGAGGGAGCTTGCTTCTTCATAGAGACTCGTACTTGTTCTTAAGTTCAGCAAAGGAAAAAAAAACCTATAAAAAATCGTGAACACTTTTTAGGTATCTGGCATTGTTTACAACAAACATGCCCTCTGAAGTCATAGGCACTCGCTCGTACAGTGTGACCTCATGTTGCATGTTTCTTTTTGGGGGCAGCAGAATGTTTGTAGCTTTTGACCATAATCAATTACATTTAGGGTCTTAAATAAAAACTGCTCTGAAAACAGCTCTATTAAAAGCTTAGTCATTTTTAAAGATTTCGGATGATACTCAAGGTTTTAATATTGATAACAATATTAGAAAAGGATCTGAAAAAGTAGTATCATTCCATCTCTAGCGGTGATTTATGTCCTGTGTGAAACATATACTAAAGTAACAACAAAATGCAGTCTTAGAGTCAAATTGGGTCTGTTTCAAAAATACACACATTATCAAACTAATCCACTTCATGGACCAGAACTAAGGAAGTCTGATCTCAGGCAGAAAGGAATTACTGTACAATCCCATTCAAAATGCAACCACAAAGTTTGAAAAGCAGCTTGTGTGTGTTTTACACCGGTCACTAATACCTTTCAGGTATAAGAGGAAGTATATGCCACAACCACATGCAATCAGTCATCAAAGCAGGTCCTCCAAAAGCAAAGTTAGTATGTCTCATCTTTCAGCCCTGTGCTGGGGAAAGAGTCAACTGAAGGCAGTTACAGACAGGCACAGCGAGGCAAAAGCCACACAGCCGGTCCATCAGGTTCTGAGGGAGAAGCTAACACTTGTTCTGTCAGGCTTATGAGTCATTTGCTTCACACACACACACACTCACAAACACACTCACACAAACACACATAGAAAGAGTGCAAAACGAGGAAATAAAATAAATATATACTAAATATATACTACCACGCTTTTCACCATCTTCTTATTCAAATTTTCCATTCCACCTTAAAAGGGTAATTACATGCTGCAGCTGGTTTCAATTGTACAGATGCCAGAACTGTAACTTAACCATTAAAGGTGTAACAAAAAAATTGACCAGAAAGCAGTTGTGGTTTCTGAAAATATGGCACCATTTTATTTATTTTTTTTTTTTTTCAGATTTCAGACATTGGTCTGTATGTTGAAGCCAGTGGCTCAGTAAAGCTAACTTGTCTATAATCGCTAGCTCAGCATTTTACTCCAGCAAATAATAAACTCATCACTGGACTCACAGACCCCTGTGAACACTGTGCAGTAACAGACCTCAGACCTTCCGTTTCCTCAGTGAATTCAGCAGTTTTGCAACAACGAACCTTATGACGAGGTCAGAATAAATACATGACTAGATTAATCCTTGTGTGAGCTTAATATGATCTTAATTCCTTACTGTCAGCTGTTGCTCAACAGTTCATTTTGTAATGACTATGATGTGGTCTGAACGTGGCATAGGCTGAAATTAAAAAAGAGAGCATTCGATCTTATCTCACGTTTCCTCTGTTGTGCCGTCACACTCATTTGCAGGATGGAGAGGTGAAAGATGAAAAGAAAGCTGTGTTTACAGGTCATGCATAAAGAAACACACAGCAGAAAACAGTTCCAGGTAAAGCAGGTGTGACAGACGTTAAAACTGAGAGCAAACAAGCCTCAAAACCACCTATCATTCGGTGCTGTGTGGTTTGTTGCATCATGATGAACTTGCTGGGAAATCCAACCATCATCTACTGACTTGCATTTCCCAGGCTTTTGATAGAATAGGATAATGTTGTGGACAAAATTTTGTATCTCTATAAAAAAAATGTTAATGTTCTAAAATTTGGGATCATTTCTTTTGGTCAGTTTTTCATTAAAAGCAGCTACTTTCAAAACTGACAATAGAAAATGAGATATAATTTTGTGGAGCAATTATATGTAACATCCTTGCTGCCACTGCATGTTGTCCCTCTTTACATAAAATCGCTCTCCGTAAGCTTGAATTGGCCATTTCTGCACGCCTCGCTGGCATAAGTGTGTGTATCAGAGTGTGACGATGACCCAAAGACACAAATGAGAAGACTTAACAAGCACTATGAACAGTGTTGTTTTTTTTTTAATTCTTCTTTATCCTATAGCTTTAAAAGGCTTTTACACATATATGAAAAGAAAATCATCCCCACGGCCTAACCACTATATGATAAAAAACTAACCTGTTTATAAAAAGTTCAACACGTCTGTCTGAAAGTTAAACCATACACCAGAATTGTACCGATATTTACAAATCCCATTAAATTACAACATAAATTAGAAAATATTTACATTTAGGGCAAGATATGTGGAAATGACATTTCTAGTCCAGCATCTAAAAGCATAAAAAGACATACTGTATTTACAGAAAACGTAATTTCACACAAAGAAACCACACCTGCATATGCCTGACTGATCTTGTCCAACTAGAGGTTTAAAAACCAGCAGATTCCAATGAAAATAATGCTTAAGTGTACGCTCATTGATTTTGTTCGTAACTCTATTTTTGCATAGGTGGCATTAAAAAGGTCAAACTAACAGGAGACTAAAAACAGAGTGCCCTTGATAGAGCGTTTTATTTGCATTTAGCCCAAAGTGTGTCTCTGCAATGATTTAATGTCTTCAGGGTCATTTCAATCTGAACTCATTTATCTTTAGAACAGCAACATACATAAGACTCACTCATTCTAACAATACTCCCACAGACAAAAGTACAATAACACTGCGTCCAAATGAAGTCAAGCAAAGAGCAACTCATTCTCTCAAGCAGATCATGTGTCCTCTGTATGTCCTATAGGGGTTCAGCACCAAGGAAGAAGACAAAAAATGAAGGACTTCCTCTTCATCAAAAAAAAAAAAAAAAAAAAAAAATATCCACATAAACTCTTGAAATGGTGTCTGGAAATGAAAAAAAATGTCTCCTCTGTACTGTTTGTGTAGAGCCATGGACAACATGCATGTGTCTACAGATGTCACTGAAGGAAGTGGTCATCGTCTCTTCCAGCCACTCGAAAGGGCTGAAGCACGTCTTAGTAGAGGAACAAGTTCTGGAAGACCGGGGGCAATGAGGGCTGCCCAGCGTCCATCAGAGTCAAGTGAGAAAACCAAACCATTAACAACAACTACGATGACAAGAATGCGACAAAGTCAAATGTAGTCCATGAGACACCAGGGCCTCCACAATCCTCAGAAACCTCCAGCTTCACTTCCTGTGCTTGTCCATCTTATCTGAAGCTTTGCTACCCCCATCTGAGGAGCCTTGTGAGGAGTCTCCACCTGCATTTAGGTATATTTTGTCCACCTGCTTGAGAGCCTCGTTGAGGTAGTTCTGCAACGAGGTCATGGCGGCACAGATGGCTGGAGAACCGAAGCCGTGGGTGATGAGGCTGAAATGGGTCAAGCAGCTCTGGATGCCCGGTTCCAGGATGGGCGCAGGTCGAGAGTTACCCAGCGGAGAACGATCTTGTGTCAGAAGGTCAGTGAACTCCTTGCAGATTTGCCTGAGTGCAAAGACCACACATTTTGTTTGGCAATTTATTGTGAGGTCAAAATATGAAGAGTATAACAAACTCTCTATCTGCAATGATATCACAATGAAGATAATTGCTTCAAAAAATACTGGCATCGGACATATGTTTACCTTTGACTGATCTTTGAATTCATCATTAACCCTACAGAAATGAAAATTATAATTCTCTGTAATGCTAATTTATGTCAAAGTAAGTTTATATACCAGCATTTTTATCTTTGCTGGCAAATGTACATTATGAATATTATTTCTTCCTTGGCACATAACTCTCATTTGAGTACATCCCTATAATAACCAATGCCTTTCTTATAATAAACAGCATGAATACAATTTCAAAGAACTCCTAAAAATACAGGTATCCGAATTGGTTCTTGGTGCGGTGCGATGGAAGAACCATTGCAGAACCAGATTGCAAACCACCTTTATATTATGTGAAGATCCTTTTACCTCTAAAAGTCAAGTCAACCATGGTTCTTCTATGGCATTACACAAAGAACCAGTTGTGACAACCGTTTAATGGGTGAGGCTCCTAATTTTAATTCTCTCCAGAATCCACACTTAACACAGTGAACTCATTTGTCCCGTTTTTGGATATTAGTATATGTTTATTTGATGTAATGAAGACATAAGACTGCAATTGCTGTTGGAGTCTCTGAAGCCTGGACAGCTTATCAGAAACATGGAGCACCATCAGAAGCATACAACAGATTGTATGTTGAATAATGGAAAAAGTAAACTGTCTGTATAAAATATCTTAAAAGAACTCACTTGGCAGCCAAGAGCATGTTCTTGCGAGCATTGATCTCATTGCGTTCTACATGTGGTCGTCCGAGGTACTCAGCAACTGCCTTGGCAGGAAACTCTGTCTCACAGACATAACCAAAGTCTCGAGCCAGGTGTACGGCCTCACCTGCAGATGGGAATCAGAGGTGAGTCAGGTTCATAAGACTGTGTAAACGAACATGACTCATCATTTGAGACAGCAGTTCACCCAGTGAGTCAAATGGTGCCTCAGAAAAAGGAATCAGTTCCCAGCTGGAGGGATTTGAGAGCTGCTGAGAAGAACACAGATGGATGCATCTTCTCTGGGAAGTGGGGGGTGGTCATACTGGACGTCTTTATTGGGCTCATGTAGCTAAAGGCAGCAAAACAGTTCCACAGACCCAACAGAGCTTCTTATTGATAGACCACACATTATTCACAGAGTCTCCATCTTTAAGGTCAGTCTCTCCTCTTGGCTAGCAGACACATGATAACAAGCCCCAATTCAGCTTTGAAGGTCTCTAAATAACATAGCCTTCCAGTCATGTTCCTGCTCTAATCCCCCTGTCCTATTAACAGTGAGAACAGCAGCATTACAGAAAAGGAGAAAAAAATTATTCCACGTAGCTGTGGGCACTAGCTCACTCATGATGCTTGCATTAACAACTCTGTGACTCATTGCTTGAATACACTCTCACAAAAGGTAAATCTTGAGATGAAATGTCATGAAATTAAAGCATTTGTTAGCACATGCCCTCGGGGCTAATTTGTACTGTAGGGTTGTGCGAATTTTAAAAAAAAAACATAGTTAGCATTTTAAGATAGAGAAGAACGCTTGAAATGGCTAAGCCAGTACTTGTCATTGCCTAACATGATAAATAGCTGTACTGCAGAAGATCTACTGGAATTTATAGGCCTGGGTTTTTATGAGCCATTTCTTGCTCTTCAAGTTTTAGGCAGCTGCTTGCTAACCTCAAAATGTCATGTGAAACCGCTTCAAACTCGTGTCTCATGAAAGCTAGGCTGCATTCATGAAATGGACATTCTGTCTTCTGTACTGATTCCAGAGAGAAATGCTGGCATATGAACTCAGGACAAGTGACAGGAGTAGCAAAAGATGAGGTGACAGTTTGTCTTGGAGTAATAATCGCCATCAAGTTAATTAAAATACTATTTGGGACAACGTGATCGTACACATCAGTCACATCACACACTTAGTTGTAGTGCACCAAAACCTAGTTGTAGTGCAAACATGTGATCATGACTTCTTCTCTGGTGACCGTGTTGCTACAGCAGGGATATGCCTAAATATACTCATACCTTCTACTAGCGCTGTTAGCAAGGTGACATTAGCAGCCTTCCTGCGACCTGCTGGCAAGTTCAGCCCAATCTTATCCAGCTTCTCTCTGAGGGATCTTCCACCATTCTTGGACTTAGCCCTGTGTGATTAAACAAATCATATGTAAGCCTTTGGGTCTGAATGAACCACACATTAATTGTGCGCAACACACAGGTTTTAAGAATGAGAGATTTTCCTGCAGTCTACTGTATGAGGGAGGCACCTTCATATTAATGAATAGTTGCGAAACTGTAGGTTGAGGACAAATGAAACCACAGCTACAGAGCATTTGGAGTGAAAATGCACACATACACACATACACACACACACACACACACACACACGCACGCAAACAAATTCCCCACTTAATTGTGCTGCTTCAGTTTTCCGCATGACTAGGCTTGGAGGCCTGGCATTGCCCTCTGCATGGCGGGTGAGAGAAAGACAGCATCTTTATGGAAGGAGTGAGCACCCCCGCAAATCTCCCCCCGTCTTTGCCCCCTCAGCCCTCAAAAATCTATACATGACCTACTTTATAATGTCTGTCACATCTCTGAGTATGTGTATGTGTGTGCTTTTGCTTTGTTTCTGGATGAAAATATCCTGCCTACACTGTTGGTTAGTGTTTTTTTAAACTGTTTCTTTTTGACTACTAAGATTAAGGCTAGGATCAGGTTTAGGATAAGGTTTAAGAATGTATTATTACATTACATTTCAATATGATATGTCTTTATCATGTAACCTATACAGACATACATGTAGGTGCATATATAGAATAGGGTTGAATATTGCAAATATCATATAAAATTTACTTTTTTCCTGTTTTTTTCCACATGAAATCCAGCACATTTGTTGTTTATTGTTTTACATTTATTTATTTATTGTTTGCTAAATGCTGAATGTAACATGCAACAATGGCAGCAAGGTCTGTATCGTTGGGTTACATTTCTTAAGAAGACATTGCAGAATGTAGGAAGTAATTAAAATTAATTATTGGTCAGTTATAAGATAAAAACCCACTGTCTTATATTATGTAGGTCACCCTCATGCCACTAAAACAGTTCTGATCTATTGAGGCATGGAGTCTACAAAACCTCTGAAGCTGTGCTGTGTCTCACACCAAGAGATTATTTATGTCCTGTATGGTGCAAAAAGGGGCCTCCATGGATCAGACTAATTTATCCAACACATCCCACAGAAGCTTGATCAGATTTGGGGTATCTGGAGACAAAACCCTAAACTCTTGTCGTGTTCCTGAACAACGTTTGCTGTGGAACATTTCTATCATAGGTTTAATTTTTCAACTATTTGTGATATTGTAGCTCTTTTGTGGAATTGGACCAGTCAGGCTAGCCTTTCCTCCTTATGCACTTGAGGGATCCATGACCCAGTCAACAGTTCAGTGGTGGTCCTTGTTTGATCCACTTTTGGTGGGTACTATCGACTTTATACTGGGTCTGAACCAGACCTGCCATTTTTGAGAAGCTTTAGTCAAGAGACATAATTTGGGCATAATTGTGACTATTCCCTTGTTGCCTGATATATCTAAACACTTGACAGGTGCCATTATAATGAGAAAATATAGTTCACTTCATCTGTCAGTGGTTTTAATGCAATGGTGTAAACAGTATTTAATAATTAATAGGTAAAGCACAATTTTACGACATCCAGTCAATGTGTTCAAACAGCCCATGTGTTTGTGCATTCATGTGTGTATAACACTGTAGGTGAAAATATGCATTCTCTGCAAAAACTGCTCTAGTCATCAGAGCACTGGTGACACCCCCATCTCTCTCTGTTTCCCTCAACAATGCTCCTGCCGTCATATGGGGCACAAGTGAACTGTTTGGCTACAGTTCAAATCAGCCAAGCAATATATATTTTCAGATACACATCCCACACCATACTTTTCTTACACACACACACACACACAAATACACATAATGCTTTCTACCATATCATTTCTACAACACATGAGTTTTCATTAAAAGACTAGCCTCTGCCTCTCTCACGGCAGTCTCTTAATACTCTCAAGGCAGTCTCATGACTGTGCTATTTTCAAACCACAAATTCCCATAAACAGTCTGCCAACCAACATACAGGTACAAATGTTTGCAGTATGTGACACACTGCCTTATTGTGTGTCTTCAAAGAGAAGCCCTGAATCATGCTAACATTTTTCTGCTTTTAGCTTGAAAAAAGAAGTCCCTGTTGAAAACACCATGCCCTGTCTTTGTACCGGTAAATATAGCAACATATTGCTTGAGGCATTTGCTAAACTGGTGCTCTGTTCCTGAATTTTAGAATGTGATTTTTCATTATTTATATCTGTGCATATGGGAATTTCTTACCTGCGTAGTACTCCTCCAAGCAGAGAGGCATTGAGACACTCAGGTGGGGACAGGCGTCTCTGGACCTCAGCTACTGTCACTTTGTATTTGGAGGTGGAGCTGAGTAGAGAGAGACGACCCGGAACTGAGCAGAACACTTCTGTGGGATTGGACACCATACCCAGCAGAGACTCCTTCTGGAAGGGAAGACCCATCGGATTCCCCTTGGGAAGGGTCAGTGGACCTGAGGAAGAGAGATGTGGAATTTGTGGAATTATGCTCAACCAAATGGACGCAGTAACACAATGGAGACAGACAGACAACTGTCTTACTTTATAATTAGAGAGAGATAAGAGAGAGATTCTTTTTTTGGTTTTGTTTTTGTTTTTTTTTTGAATGGTCATTAATTGAATCCAGAATGTGGTTTGGACCTGTTTTCCCAACACTATGCTCACTAAAACTCAAAGGCCCTGTGTCCTACATTTTTACTGTAATTCATTCTTCCCCTGAGCTCCACTTACAACATTTATGTGATTTTATGTAGCAAAAATGAATTAATTTAAGACTAACCATCAAGAAAGTCCCTCAAAACAGCTTCTCTGAAAGTGATCAAGCAATCTGCCTCTTCCTAGTTCTAATTCAAAAACACAGCAACAAGTAGAATCTCAAAAGCAGGATGGGTGGTCGTTTAGACAAAGCGGATGTTTGTGTCCTGTGGTGTTTCAGTATGGGCAAAAGCCATATGGCATTAATAAAATATGCATAACTTGAAACCATTGAGGAAAACAGAACAGTTGATGTAAATGTCTGACTAGTAATCTGTCCATGTTTGATGTTTGGTGTATATCAGACGATCCATTCTATGCCCACGATGGTCGACAAAGTCACTGCGATAATGAATATGAGCCAAAATTGTGACTTATGTAAACCATAATAGGAGCGCATGCTGTGCCAGAGCTATCCATACTATAATCAAGTCTTCAGAATGTATTGGCGCAAATGTGCATTTGTCAAGATGCCCCACAGAGTTAAAAGAAACTTTAAATTACTGACTGACAAAAATGCATGCCAAATCTGTCAAATGTGCCCGCGGTGGAACCATCCAATGGTGGGTGCACAGAAACGCAATAAATTATATCCTATAAAATGCCAAAGATTGTAAAACTTTGCCTATTGATTCCAGCAAGGTTTCTGTTTGATATATATATATATTCAATATATATTCACTATATATTTCACTAGGTTACATTTTCATTCTTTCACTGCTACACATCTTATTCTATTTGTTATAACAAGTCATCTTAATATTTCAAGATACACAAGACATGTTCTTAATATACAATATATTTATATTATAATGCTATAAAAATATTTGTATCATTTTGTACACCTCACAGGACTAATCATGCTCACTCTTTTGTTCTAACAGTGTCCACATAGGCTCCGTAAATCATATTGTGATATTATTTAATGCACCTTTTCAGCAGAACAACAAAATGCCCAAACATTTCTCAATAGAATTAGAAAAACAGCTGTTTGTATAAAATGAGTGTAGATACTCCTGTTGTGTCGAGTCACGGTCCTCTAAAGAACTGCAGTGGAACTTCTTAGAACTTCCCGCATCTGTCCACACGAGCTGGAGCTGCGTTGACTATTCTTTTCTTTTTGGGGGATTCATTATTTTGTTCTAAAATAAAATGCTAAAATAAAAAAAGATTTAAGAGCTGAGGTCAAATGAACAGTAAGATTACTTTTCTTTCAGAAATGCTTAAAACTTGACCACAGCATTATGTGTATATAGCATAGAGTATTTTCAGGAGAGCTTTATTTTGACTAATACTAGATTTTACACTGTTCTTGTGTCTGTGTCTCTATGTAATCGTGGCATTAGCAGTTTTCTCTGGAGGTTAAATAAATTTTTCTAAGTGAATGGAGCTAATTCTCTTCCCATCTGATCTCACGCATGCTTTCTCTCCAACATGTCTCTTAGTCACACACACACGCATACACACACACACACACACACACACACACACACACACACACACACACACCTACACACACACACACCTGAGTGAGGTGAGCAGCTCAGCCACACCCCACGCGCTGCTCTTTCACCTGTGTTTCGCTTGACTGTGAGGTTTTTGGGTTCTAACAGAACTCAGCGCTCCCTCAGCTTTAAGCTTTAGAAACAAAGATGGTCCTACTTACTCTCTCTCTCTCTCTCTCGCTCGTTCATCCTCTGAGCCAACAGAGTGTTTTAAAGACTGTTTTAAATATGTTTTAAAGATTGCCCAACTCCCAGCTGCTCTCGGCGCCAGTGCCGTACCGTGCATTCCCCCCACACCTCCACTCCATTCAGGCCATAGCAGCACGACAATGCGAGCGGGATCAACCCAGATTAGATTAAACGGAGCTCAGAGCCAAGGGAGGATTAGACGGGAAAGTTTGAGCCCTTCCCTTTCGGGCTGTTCTCCGAGCAGAGACCACCCTAACCCGGGATCCATAGGCATCATGATCTCAAAACTATTCAACTCCACTGGCGCACCTCCGTCCTATTTGATCCCAGCAGCTTTATTACAGTTATTCCTAAAAAATTCTTTCGCATAATTGTTTTCAAGTAATATACAAATGTACAAGCTCACACATACGCATATGTAGCTAAACACATTTACTGCTATAATTTACTATAATTACTACAATTCAAGTACAACATGATAATGTTTTTTGGATCATTTAATTCTTCTGTCATTTTATTACATATAAATAATAATAAATATTAATGTTAACAAAAATACACCCGTTCATAGAACAACACGACAACTGATTTGGATCGTTATATTCTACTTTTTTAAAAAATAAAAACGTTAGAAACTTACCTTTTTTGATTACTGTTTGGTCTGCAGTTACAATACTGTGATCGTCAACGTGCTTTGGAGGGGGAGAGGAAATTAAATAAATATATAAATAAACACATACATAAATAAATGAATAAATCGTGTGTGGAAGAGATGGATGCTATTTGGACTCACCTGTACGTCCTCTAGGCCCTGGCCCATGTCGTGCAGGCCCATGGTCTCTCCTATGGCCGCCTCGATGCCGTGAATGTGTGGGGGGAGCAGGTCGGGTCTCCTGAAGCCGTCCCTGCGCACGCCGGACGATCCTCCCTCCAGCCCCAGGATCTGACTAGCCAGTCCCCCGCGGCCGTGCGGTCCGAGCCCGTCGTGGTTCTGGCGGCCGGGCCACGGCTGCTGCTGGTTGGACGTTGGAGACTGATGTATGGAGTTTATATTAAAGGGGTCGCCGATGTGGGAGTAGGGGTCGCTGGACTGTGTGTAGGGCAGGGGCTGGTAGGGAGGAGGGAAGTAGGGTGGTTGGAAATCCGAGCCGGTGGAGTGAGAGAGGGCCGGAGCCGGACTGTAGAGGTGCTGACTGACCGCGGGCAGGTGGGGTAAACGGGGATTCCCGTTACTGCTGCCATCATGTCTCTCCTGCTGGAATGAAGACACGAGCAATGAGGCCATATTCTCACATTTTATACATTTAAAAATACAAATAAATAAACTCCTGTTTATAAAACTGTTTATAGCATGTCCTCTTACTTACTAAGATAAAAAATGCGCTCGAGTTTCCTGAACTATCTTGTACTGAACTCTCTCAGTCTCTCATATAGCTCAGTCAGAAAGAAACGATTCATATTATTCACTATATATCACTATATATTAACTATTTATATAATATTATTATTATTTTAAGTTTAATATGTTCACCTTTGATTGAAGCTGTGAGCATTTAAAAGAGAAATTGCATAAAAAGTGTGAAACAGGCTATTTGTCCAATTGTCCTACGTGAGAATGGTAACAATCAAGTAATCTAATAATTATAAAACACATAAAAACATCAAGAAATCTAATATGTCATCTATAAATGCACATCATAAATTTGATACAATTTCAAATTGCACACGCACAGACACACACACACACACACACACACACACACACACACACACACACACACACATCTATCTATCTATCTATCTATCTATCTATCTATCTATCTATCTATCTATCTAT
>JBBPDH010000104.1:19763208-19776917 GCA_037974565.1 Clupeocharax schoutedeni
TATATATATATATGCATTTATTTATTTTCATTATTATGCACTGAAAGTGTATCGTTTGACCCGTTTCTATGAAGCCCTGAGTGTGTAATCTTTTCTTCATGGATTATATTACAAACGCTGAACTCGTTTCTTACTGCATGTAGCATTCATGGCTGGATTGTGTCTACTTTGCTCACTCTCATTAAAGCAGTCACTTCACCGTTTTTCAGCCTTAAATGTTACTGAACAGTAGTAAAGCTGTGCTTTACTAAGAAAACAGATCACATTAAGATGAGTCACACTCACATGTTATTAGAACTTGGGTGGGAGGCCTCCAGTCTTGCCAAAACATATTATTTACCTCATTTGCACAATTTCTGTCCGAACAGGCTGAAGAAGGCTAATTACAATAAAGTAAGAAAGATAAATAAAGGGTATCCAGCTCCTCATAATTCACAATCAGCTGTTTTAACATGCAGTCGAAAACAAAATGTTTAATCACGAAATAAGGGGTGTAGCCAAGTTAGCTATACTTTTCAGAATACCCCTTATTATTCTTAGGCTTCCTCTCTCTCTCTCTCACACACACACACACACACACACACCTCTTCCCTCTCTTCATTACCCTTTCAGCTGCTGTGCTTTGTAGAGCAGTCACTCTCTCTGATGCCTTGGCCCTGCTGTTGCTAACATTGCTCATGGCTGAAGCCTCTGTCTGTGGCAGTCTGCTGTCAGATCAGGGGCCACACTAGCCTGACCTGGCCAGATTGATTAGCCCTGAGGGACGGGGAGTCTGAGAGGGTCAGGCTGAGAGAAACACTACTTGTGTTCAAGGCAAACCTCAAACTCAGCCACTTCTGACGACTTCAAACACCTGATTCATTCTGCCCTGATTTTTCTTTGGTGTGATGGGCTTTGCCTATTCTATAAAGCCTGGAACACTTTGTATTAGATATATTTGCATTTCAGAATACACAGTTTAATATCTCTGATAATAATAGTCATTTTCATATTCATATTATTTAATAGCTAGCTTTTCCAGTCTTCTATTGGTCCAGCTATTAGAAGGTGTTCCCACAGTTTACCTTTTTATAAATAGCTAGAGGAAAAATACAGATTTATATTTACATTTATGAACTTGGTAGACACTCTTTTCAGACTGATGTACAGTTAATTAATGTTAAGAAATGTAAAGAAAGTGAATGCAGGGTAATGAAAAAACTCTTGCTTGTGCAGCAGAACCAGACCCAAGTCTTTTAGAGTTCACCATTATGCTACGTCAATCACATCTAACTTGTGAGGTTTTCTAATGGCTATAACAGCCTGATTCATAGCCAGTGTCAAACATCACACACTCTAATAGGTGTGGATAACACCACAATATGTATTTCTGTAGTAATAAAGTGCATAAGAATAAACATTGTGACATATCATGACAATTTCTTGAAGCTTCATTATTTTATCTAATATGGCTGTTTTCTTTATATTATATAGACACTGAAAAGAAGACAGAGACAGAAATAGTATAAGAGGGAGGACATGCTGGGTATGGTAAGGTAAAGGTCGGGCAGGATTTTCTTATACTGGTCGAATAACACCATGCCCACAGCACTCCCCTCTTCCCCCGCTTAATATTTTCCACTGATAGTGTGCTTTGTCAGAGGGCGTATAACGCTCCTGCTTGGCTTGCAGTTGCGAACAACATGTGGGTAGTTGTGTTTCAGGTATAAGAACAGCAGTGTAGTGACTTGTTCCTGTCCATCATTATTCATCGAGATGCTGGCATGTCACGGTGTCCATGGTTTCCTGCCAAATTATGCCAGGTTAGAAAAGCAGGTCAACACATTGTTCTCTTCCAGGAACATAATCTCACCGAGCAGGTTTATGCAAACAGCCATTGTTGTCTGTATGACAGAATTCTAATTATGTAAACCCCAGGTGCCTTGAGCAATGCTGCCTGTTACCATTTTTGTTACTGTAATTCCCCAGAACAGGTAAATGGTATCGCAACCTCTTTAAACCCTCTGGGCCTTTCAGGTCTTACACAGTGCTGAAACTTAAACAGTAAAAAACATAATAAACAGTAATAAAAGCCAGTTACCTAAGAATGTTATGACTGCTTAAATAAAAATAAAAGTATTAATAAGGAAAATGGTATGAATTGCTTGTTGCTACACTGTAATGTCTTTTATATACATTATAGGAAGAAGGAGCCTTGCTCAGGATTCAACTAGATTTATTTGTACCATGGGTTCCTCATTAGAACGTATTCCCATGTTTTCCAAGGACTTTTTTTGAAGCTGGGTGGTAAAACCTTTTGAAGCAGGTTGTGTAGTCATGAAAAGGTGTCAACTAACACAAGGGGGTCCAAAGAATTACTCTTCAAATGCTGTATGCATGTTTTATATTCTGTATACATTTATTTGCAAAACATGTTGTAACTTACTAGGACCTCATTCGATGTCCATTAATTCAATGTCCTTTAACAGTTGGTACTGTCCCAAAGATTGATTTGCATGCATTTCTATGCAGATATATTAGATATATTACACACAGTATGGTCTTTCACTGGTTTTCCTGTGCTCACAAAGCTATGAGAGATTCCAGGCTTATGTTGCCCATCTTTTATTTCCCTGTGTTTAGGTGTAAATTTCAGGACATCCTGTTCAAAAAAGGCATTTCAGTTTGTAGAAGACCTTTGTTTCTTTGGCCAGCAATGAAAGCCTACTGTGTTTGAACACTAGTAGACCAAGACTAGAGCCACACGCTGACATATCACAGTGTCATGTCAATGACTTGGGATCCACATTAAGTGCATATGTACATTTAAAAACTGAATGGGAATTCAACGTTGGTCAAAACATGTGTGTGCATACCACATAAAAACGGAATGCTGCGAAGTAAACGTTGCCGGTTACGCTGTAACATCTGTATCTGATCCAAACCGAGCAGCCCGGGAGTTTCAACCAAGCCGAGATTGTGTTTCCTAATTAATTACAGAAGAAACACTGCATTGAATGTTAGCTTACACTAGATTAATTCCATATACAGTAAATAAAGCTACAACAAGCACATGAGCAACAGCTTTGTCATGATTCTTAGTTTCAAAAACAAAATAATGAAAATGCAAACAAACAACTCAGAAGATTAAGGTTACGATTACTAAGCCAGCCAGTTACTTTCTTAGGTTGGAAGTCGTAAAAGTAAAATGAAGATGACTGTGTTTCATTTTTGCACCCAGAAACCATCAATATTGAGAAATATGTACTGAGGTGCTGTAAAGAGGGGTTTCTTTACTCTCCACTTCAGTTTGTTGATGAGGGGTCGCTGCTTGGTGTGCTCTTGCTTTGTCTGTTGCCTGTACTCTGATGACCGGTATTGTTTCCGTAGGAAATCTGATGGAAAGAAGCTGAGAATAGGATAGACGAAGAGGAAAAAAACGACAATCCATCTTCAGTGCCAGGTTGGATTTATCACTGCACGTGGCATCTGTCATCTTTTCGTTCCGATACATTTGCTCTTTATTATCAAGAATTTCCAGAAGTTATTTTTCATCTTTCTTTTCATGCGCTTTGTTCCCAGGGGCGCTATATAACAGATTCAACGTATTACAGCATGTGAGTATTTTATGAGTTTGCAGTTGTTTTTGTGGCCAAACAGGACTCTAAACATTGGACTGAAAGGAAAAGTGATGGATTAAAACAGAACTGATAGGAAACGCAGAGTCTCCAACATTCTTGCTCTTATTTCTCTAGTGCAGCTGTGCCAAGTGTGAGTGATGGCTGCTTACGGACAGACGCAGTACAGCCCTGCCATCCAGCCCACAGGCCCCTACACGCCATACACACATCACACCCAGGGATACAGCATGCCTTCCTACAGTGAGTGATCCTTCCGTCTATGCACTATGCTTCTATGACTAGTATGCATTCTCAATTATTTTCTCAAAATAAGCAATTGTTCCACCCAGATTTGAATTTCAGGTATATCATTTGCCTATTTGTAAACTAGTCACCATGAATAGAATGATAGTAAACAAATAAGAAAATGTATATTCATCCTAAGACTTGAGTGGTTTGCTAAAATATAGACACGTCTAGATATCTATTGACAATGTGTCTTTTAGCTTTCAATTACATGGCTAAGACTGATTGGAAGGCATCAGTTAGCATGATAACTCCCCTTTGCATTATGCTATTTGAGGGCCATTCACTTTCATTAATTAGTCACAATGTCAGCTATTTTGTCCAAACTTTAAAGTGATTGATGGTTTTTTTTGTCTTTTAAAGACTTCTTGACTACTTGACTTGAATGAAGCCCCTCTTATTCTGTGTTTAGACATTAAAACAGAAGATGGCTTGAGTCATTCACCTGGTCAAAGCAGTCTGCTTGGCTACACGTCCAACTTCAGCGGCACGCCTCCCAGCCAGGCTCTTTACAGCTACTCCACACATGGTCAGTCTTACAACTCACTTTCTTCTGCTTCACTGTGTGTGTGTGTGTGTGAGCGTCTGATCTCTACATGGTGCCCCAGCGTTCTTAACAAGGCCTCTAACCGCTCCCTCATCCCTAACATACTCTCGTATAAGCAAAAATACATTCACACATGCACACAGACACACACATACACCGACACTGTAGTTCTTGGCAGTAATAAAAGCTGTTTGGTAGGAGGTTTGTGAGGTCTGAGCCCACCACACACACACATTTCCAGGTGCTGGCTATGGCCCATCCTGGCCACTCTCACTCTCTCTCTCTCTCTCTCACTGTCTCTCTTTCTCTCCCTCTATCTATCTCTTTCTTTCTGACTCCCTCTCTCTCACCCTCCCTCACCACACCTGTTCCCCATTAGCTGCGGTCTGGGGCCCTGGCGTCAGCCGTCTCTCCCTCCTCTCTCGGGGGGTCAAGCCCTTCTGCAGCTCCCCACACAACACGCGGCCTATTGGTAGAGTGTGTTTGTGTGGGTGTGAGTGGCACAGGCCTCAGCATCACTCCAACAGCCCCCAAAAAACCCAACTTCCCCCAACCCCTTCGTCCAGCCAGCCCACAGGCGTCCACCACTACCTTCAGCCCAGCAAGTTTTATAGTCACCATCACACTGTGAAACTGACCCCTCTCAGCCAAGGTTAGAGTTGATGGGGTATTAGGATGTTTTCATTTTTTAAGAGGTCCTCAATGTGGTCATGTGAGGAGGCAAGGACACAGTGTTCATTATATAAAAAATATTGTGTAATTATTTGAGTGCTGATTTATTGTACAAAGTCATACTGTAATTTCTTGGAGGGCCTCATTTACTGTAATATATTGTTTTGCAGTTATCATGGCTCAAAATGTATAGTTTTTGCATGATTTATAGGACAATTTCAACAGGAGACTTGGTGTAAATAACCCGTCTCTGCATGTCAAAGGTCCCAGCGTTTCACTGCTGCCGAGAAAATCAGAAACATTGGCCCTGCGGCTCCCCCCTCCCCTTCTTTCGCCTTTTGAAGCCCTTTGTTTGCTTCCTCTGAGATTTCTCCAAACTTTGGCACAGTCATTCATCTAGGGCAGGTCTGAAAAAGGGAATGCACAGAAAGAAGGAGAGAGAGAGAGAGGAAGAGAGGTAGACTGGGAAAGATAGAGAGAGCCTGGAGCATAGCATTCCCTCTCCATGTCTGATAGCAGTGATGGATTCCCTCTCTTCTGGACTCCACACTTTCCCACCTGTATTGTTTTGTTTTTTCATAAATTAATCACATTTTCTCCAGGCAGTGAGGGCTATAGACATTTGTATTTTGCTAACAGTCCTGCAGCCATTCTGAAAACTGCCGCTGGTTGCATTTGTGGTGCATCGTCTTGTTTGTGTTGGAGACGGGTCTCGCAGGGAATGTGTATGAGTGAGCCTTATGCCACAGTCAGCTATGAGTTTTCTCTTAATGGCTGGCTATGTGCTCCTTTTCCAGGCGGCAGTATTTCGTCTGGAATTTTCCAGGGAACCAACGCCATCGCAGGCTCCACGCCATTCAGTCCAACACAGCAGGTGAGTGGGTCAAGTAAGGATGCGCACAATACACATCATCATCTCACAGCTGCCTGTGAATCAGTCTGTAGGCTTACCAAATAAAATGGAACTTAATAAACAACTTTACTTGTACTTAGGGCTGGATACCTTTATGGCATTGACCAGCTTTCTTCAGTACCACATAGTATCGGAACATTCTGTGTTGTTCACTTCCAAATTTCAATACCTAATTAATCAGTCTTTGTAAATGGACAATCTGTGTGACAGTCAGAGACCAGACATCTGCTCATTTAAGCTACACCCACTTTTGCTTTGTCATTTAGTAGAAAGAGGTATTGTTCGGGAGTCAGTATGAAATTTGGCTATGGTATTGGTACTGGTATCACAAAATAACGAACGATACCATCTTACTTGTCACAAATAATTTCCAGCACTTACATATGTTGAATTATCTGTTGCATGAAATCAAAGTGTGTCACTGATATTTTACCCAAATTCATTGTTTCCATCAGGATTTCTCATCATATTCCAGCTATGGTCAAAGCCAGTACTCACCATACTATAACACACATTATAACAACCCCTACCTCACAGCCAGTAATATCAGTCCCTCACCCATCACCACAGCGATACCCTACCAGCATCCAGAACACCCTCCCATAACAACCAGCCACAGCCCGGAGTCCCACCCAGGTAAATGTCTATATCTAAATACAAGGGGAATTGTCTTCCAAAAATATAAATATCACTAGACTCAAGTTTGTAGTGGAAGTAAAACAGCTTTGGCCATTTCTTGGAATGTCAGCTTCTCATGGGTGCTTGACTGTAAAAGAAGATAAATATAAAAAATTCAAGCTGCTCAATGCTATCAATAAGAGGGATAAAGTTATATATTTATATATAAAGTGAAACCCCTACAATCTAGTCAATATCTTTTTGGGATATATCATGAGGTATCTGTATAATCATATTTTATACATATACATATGACTTTCTGGATTTTTATTTTTATATGTTTATATGTATTTTTATTTTTAGTATATTTTCTATTTAAATTATATTTATTTTCTGCTGCTTTTGTTTGTATTTTTCATCAGTGGTTGGTTCTTGCTCTGTTGTATACACACTCTAAAGCAATTTGAGATTAATAATATAATCATACAAATCTGAAATGAGACTGAAATGAAACTATTTTTATTGTTGTTGTTGTTATTGTTATTGTTATATTATTGTTGTTGTTATTGTTATATTGTTGTTGTTGTTGTTGTTGTTACATGCTTACATTCTTTTATAAAACTTTGAGTCACTGAGAATGCATTTTCTGAAAGAGTCGTGTTTACTGGGAAACAAGGGAAAGGTTACAATTCATAAATGCAAACAATGTCAGGAGAGGCGTAAAAAAGTCCTGTAGTAGTGTTGAACAGACAACAACAGGACAGAGCTCAGCAGTAAAGACAGTGAAAGCATCACAGCAACAGTTGATAGAGTAAAAGATTGGTGCTGATTTATTTATATTGTGAAATACCTTAGTGTAGCTCTTGCTAATAATACATGTTGGCATGTCTGTGTGTGCAACAGTGGAGTACCATGCACCCCCCAGCCCCCCAACCCCAGGAAAAGAGCAGGAAGGAGCTCCAGCCAGACGCGGATCAGACGGAAAGCTACGAGGGAGGAAGCGTGCCAATGACCCCGTACCGCCACTGGACTCCGACATTGAGGTACAGAGTGTTTATTACTCTTTTTACATCAGTGATATTACCCACCTAACCAATACACATACAGGGCTGCATTACCCACATGTAGATTAAGCCTTTGAAGCTTCTTTTGTGGTGGATCAACATTGGATTTGCAATTTAGTCCAAGATTGAAATGAATGAAACCATCATAAACTGAGTTTAAAGGACCATTCTAAATGGCTGCCAGCTCTTAAAAACAAACATGCTCAAGAAAGCCTTTTTTTTCGCTGTTGATTGTCTGTCTGAGAGGGCTGAAATAAAAGCTTGACTCAGCAGATTGTTGGTGTCTACAAAACATCAAGATGAAAACATGTTGTTTTGGCATAATCACACAGAGTTAGACAGCAGATTATTTTACTCCCTTGTTAATGTTGTGGGTTTGCGTGTGTGTGTGTGTGTATATGTATGTGTGTGTTTGTGTGTGCCCGCAGAGAGTGTTTATTTGGGACCTGGACGAAACCATCATCATTTTTCACTCGCTCCTCACCGGGTCTTTTTCCACACGCTTCGGCAAGGTACAAACCTGTTCTCTTACTTTAGCTCTGAGTAATGAAACGTCTCTTTCTCAGTTATCTGACACTAATTAGGTGTTTTGTTGTAGTGCACTAGTGGTACACACTGTACTATACACTCCTTTAAAGCACAGAAATTATCCATCATTAATTGCTGTCAAATTAGAACCAGTTATTTAATTCATTAACACCTGAAAACAGGTGAATACCTGCTTTTTCCATATAAATATATATATTATATATTTTTTATATATGAAATATTGCTATGTTAGCATGCATACAAGCATAAGTGGAAGCATATTTCCTGCCTCTTCTCTCTTAAAAACAGAGGTACCAGAACAGGTTTTTTAAAACAAGAATCATTTTGGTAAATAAGATTTATGAATGTGAAGAACCTCACATTAAAAAAAAAACTCTGTATAATGTAAAGGTTTTTTGAGGAACTCTTACATTTGTAAAGGACTTCTCGATTATGTGGGGACATGTTCGACGTTTAAAAGGTTCTTTACACTCACATCTCTTATTAATGGTTCTTTGGGGAGCTATACTGGTTTATCTAGGGCAGCAGTTTACAGGCCATTGTTTTTGCAAACTGAAATAGATAGGGAACCCCTGTTGTGGAGCATTAGAGAATTTGTCATAACAGTGATTCATCATAAGTGCACTTTTTGTTTACTTTACACATAACCATTATGTTTCTGTAGATAAAACCATCATCCCTATTTCATTTCATGATCTATGCTCTTGGGGAAATCTGAGAGCAAGTTGTTTGACTGTTGCTGTTTTGATTGGTAGATATTAACCTTTAATTCTTGCTGGGGAAGAAGAAACTGCAGTTTTTTAAAATATATTTTAATTTTAATCCTCTTGGTCCATGGTGTGTTTAGAGTTTCCATAATCCCTTTGGTATTCGGCACAAAAGAAAATTCCTCCATTTTAAAAGTGACCGTGACTAATGAGAAGATTCTTCTTCAGCTGCAAGAAGGGTCTTTCCACCATATACTTCCACAACGAACGTACCAGAGATATTAGTAAAAGGAAAATAGACGTAATTGAGAACCTACAGCCCGGACTGTACATGAACAGGTTTGATTTATCTAATGACAAAGCTGCTCGCTGCCAAACGGAGCTCTGTGTTTGTTTAAGCTCAGATTTTGCCTCTGAAATGAGCTGGATCTTATTTTTAATATGGTTTTCTAGTCAATAAGGCTTTGGCTTCTTCCTGTGACAATTCAAGGTCCCAAAGGCTATCGCTGTAAACAACTGTTTGGTCTGCTCTTGGCCAGAGGCGAGGCCAGAGATGCAAAGCCGAAAGCCAGTCTGGGTGTTGAAAGACGATGGTATTTAATGTGTTTTTGAAGCCTAGGGGAACTGTAGAGCGTGTTAGGATTTTTACTCACTCATTAAAGGCCTTCTAGCATGTCATTCATCATGAAGCACCATGTTTGTTCTTTTATCGTTTGATTTTTTGCCTTTTTTAAAGCCCCACAAGAATCACTTCAAGCTGAAAATCATAGCCTAGCACAGTTTAACATTCGCTTCAGCTGGACCTTTTTAACCTGCTTCATTAAAATCCGGTTGTGAATTGTTTGCCAGCTGTAATTATGATGCAGACATCTTTTATTAAATAGTCAATAGCTGCCTGTTATGAAATGGGCCGGTTTCGCAGTAGATTGTGGGTAATTATTCTAATTAAAGGAAGAACTAACTCCTCCACACCCCCAGCCAAGCCCAAATCCCCCTCACCCACACTCACCATCACTCGAGACTTGTGGGCGGAGAGGTGGGGATGGATCCTGCCTTTTTTACTTCATGCTAATCTGACACTTACCTCTGGCTGACACCTGTAGCTTGATTAACTGCCAAACATAAAACGCCAGCTAGCTACCTGCCCTGGCCTGGCACCAAGCTCCATAATTACTCAGCTAGTGTCAGCATGCACCCTGACCTATAATCCGAAATTTATGTTAGCAGCTGTATATGGTGTGGTAGGGGGGACTGTGAAAGAGAAAGAGAGAGAGAGAGAGAGAGAGAACATAATGACAAATTACTGCCTTTAAGTGATTGATGTGAATGCAGTCAGACTGGTGGAAATGCAAAAAAAGAGAGTCTACCATAAACATGGTTCCTGCACACGAATAGAAAACAATTATTAACCGTCATTTCTCTTTGCAAATATATTATGTCTGACAGCTGAGGTTGTAGTATTACTATATAATATGCTGCCTTCATCATGTTGCAGGATTCTGCCAAGGCTGTGTCTCTGGGACTGTGGATGGAGGAGATGATCTTTAACTTGGCAGACTCTCGACTCTTCTTCAATGACCTGGAGGTAAGCAAAACTCAATGGTAGGAGGTTTTTAGACTAAACTTTCTGCATAAGAAGACTGAGATCTAAGTCACTCAGGGAGGATTGATGTGAAGGGCCTTCCAGAAATACTTACCCAGTCACAGTTGTTCACAGTGGTGGTGATGGGAACCAGATTTTTAAAGCATGCAGTGTTTCTTTATCACGGAGAGGCACATGCAGGCCGTTGTAAGACAGAAGAAACGTTTGAATGATTTTAATGATTTTTCATTGTTTCACCATTATCAGCATTACATATAAAGGTTTACTGGGGATTTTAGATGATAATAAAGTGACTGTATTTCTAAACACGGATCACTAGTTCCTATCACTATGACTGTGAAGAAATCTGAGTCAGTCAGGTTCTCTTAAGTGAAACATATCACATCAAAACACTGTATATGACTTTGTCTATGTCTCTACAACTGAACTTTACACATATATAAGGTGCCCCTTAAATTTGACTCTACATCAGTGTAACAAGGCTCATTCTGGCCAATTTCTTTACTTGCATTTATTCTGAAAAGTTGTTATTATGGTGGAAAAATGGTGACACATGATTGGGATTTTAATGTGAAGCTGTGCAAATGTGCAGTCAACACAATGACCAAAGTAAAGCTAAGGCATTGTGTGGTTGCCTGGTCTTTCTTTTTACTCTCTTTTTATCTTTTTATTCTTCTTCCTTTGGTCTGACAAAGAAAGGGATTGAATAGTGCTTTGGAGGAGGTGCAAATCTTTAAGGTGTTAATTATGGGTGTGTGGCCATCTCTGAAAGGAAAATTTGTCCTGGGGAGGAACAGCAGCTCAAAGTGGAGTGAGGGGGTGAGTGGGGTAGAGGGCACAATTATTTCTTCAGCTTTTAAAACTGGGTTTAATGACACCCCGCCCTCTCTCACGCTCTTGCTCTCTCTCTCTCTCTCTCTCTCTCTCTCTGTCTCTCTCTGTATGGGTTTGTCCCTGTAATGATCCTTACATATAGTCACATTTTTTACTATTTACACTCCCCAGCTGATTGAGCTAATCTCCATTCACCTTTGGCAGCCTGGGAATGGGGAATTGCCATGGGAGAAATAGCAGCTAGATTAAGACTTTAATTATTTTAGATTAAGTTCAGATGTTTAACTTGTGATTTATGGCTAGGCCTTCTCTTTCTGGGCCTGAAAAGTGTACTTTCTACAATTACCTGTTCTTGACAGTATTTCACCATACCATTCATAATGCAGGATCAGGCCTGTCACTGGAGATTATATTCGTAATCAAGCAATCTACCAATTATTTGGATGATTAAATCATTATGTTGAATAATTACATTTGTTTAAAGGGGGCCAAAACAACAAGATATATAAACCAATTCTTCACAGGATAAAAACAAAAAGATAGATAGTCTTTAAAAAGTATCCCAAAGAAAAAGAAGAAATACCATTCTTCTGTCCACATCTGGCATTACTGCATCCGGCATGCTCAGCAAGCAGGGTCTTATGCTGCGAGTGTGAGGAGGTCTGCTGAGATATGAGCGCATTATGAGGTAGCGTCGGGTCCTTGGACCCGACTGAAATACGAGAGCAGCTGCAGAGCATGAGAGAGAGAGTGTTGTGTGTATGTGTGTCTGAGAGAGAGCAAGATGAAGAGGGGAAAAGATGGGAAAACCAGAAAGGAAGTCTGGATTGAAAAGTGGAGAAAAAGGTTCGGTTGTTTACTAAATATCGTAATCCTGTAACACACACTGTCTAAACGTGAAGCGACTGGCTCGTGTAATGCAGTACGCTTGGAATATTGTTTTATGCGTAAGTTTTACCATATGATGTCAGTGTTCTAAGTAGCCACTTGCACCACCTGACACCTACATTTCTCCTGGATAAGAGCACAGCACTTACTGCGTGCTGGCAGTGTGTTAAGAGCAAAGCTGAGTGAAACACAGCTGAGGAGGTGCGTCGTCATCCTCTTCAGGACGTTTTTCAGATTTTTTTTTTCTGAAGTATTAGAGGCGCCTCAGTGTCTTGGGTCTTAGCAGCTTATTTCCGCCTTTCTGTTGTAGTTTTTCTTTTTTTAATATTGCTCCCCCACTCTATCGTTCCCTGAGGCTCAGCAGAAGGTGAACCTGCCTGTACACAGTACATCACTCTGCCTGGCTGAAACACATACACCTCACCAACATATCTGCTTTCCTTTAATTTCACAGGAATGTGACCAGGTTCATATCGATGATGTGGCTTCAGATGACAACGGGCAGGACTTGAGGTATGGTAGGAGTTCCCCTTGTAATTTCTCCCAGGGAGACTGCTGTGGAGTGGATAAGGGTTTCCAATAAAGGGAACTATATGCCTCATAAAATTGCCTTCTCTTTTCCCACACTGCATACCACTGCCATATTAGGAGATAATACCTATTGTTTGTTAGTGTATTTTGGGCAAAGTCCCATTTTGGCATTGCTAATGTAAAAGATCTACATTAACCCTTCAAGGTCAACACAAAACCAGCAGCTGTTTCTTATATTTGACCTGCACTCTCGGTTAATAATGTATCACCTAATGTTATATAAAGACACACCTGATTTAGCTCAACTAATTATAAGTCCTTCATTTGCTGAATTCAGAATGAAAGGGAAAGTGCAACTCTACACAGAGCTGCGAGGAAACTGAATTTGATACCTCTGTTTCACACTCAAGAAAAACATCAGTTGGAACATACTGTCAGGGGTGCAGTGAAGGAGAGGAAGGGCAGAAGGACGCCAAGTCTGTGAGAGAACCAGCGGAGCGTTTAATGAGAACAGTCCACACACAGGAACAAGCCCACTCGGGGCGACACGGCCAAACCAGAACAGTAACAGAAAACAGTGGCTTGTAACCCCTCCGCCGGCGATGTAGTTTCATACCATAACAAACAATGTACAGAACGGAATTCAGACCCCCCCCCCACAGGTCAACGCAGGACCAGAAACAAAAAGGTACTAAAACAAAACAGAACAGAAAACACTGCAGACTCTTGCAGAATGACACTCAGGTAGGGGGCTGCGATCTCAGACTTGTGCTCCTAGAAAACAGCCAGTGCCCAGGCTAGCAGAACTGCGACCAGATGCCAGGCACGTCAGGACCCCGCCAAACAGGCCAAGGGGCAACTCATGGAGCACAAGCCTA
>JBBPDH010000104.1:19784564-19795885 GCA_037974565.1 Clupeocharax schoutedeni
ATTTCAAATCTCTGTATGTCTGGTACGTATGGCAGATTTGACAATAAAGTTGACTTTGACTTTGACTTTGATTATGCATGTGTGCACTCTTGTGTGTGTGTGTGTGTGTGTGTGTGTGTGTGTGTGTGTGTGTAACGCTTTACCTGTCGGTTTTGTGTAGGTGGAGTGCAGTGAGGGCAGTGGTGCAGTGAACTCCGCACTATTACATGTGGATGGTGTGTTGGTGGCTGATGTGCTGCGTCATTGCTGCAAGGCCATGTTCCCTTCCCCTGCTTTCACAGGTGCTGTTTCTGCACTTCTCACTGATCTCTCTGTGAAATGCCTCCTCAAGGTCTCGGCCAGGCTGAACTCTGGAACACTCTAGACTTTGTAGCCATAAACTTGTTATTCTGAATACACGATGACAAATAGCTGTAGAGTCAACAAGGACAGAATGTGTGTGTGTGTGTGTTTGAGTGTGTTCTATGGTGACATATTCATGATCTACAAAAAATTAAATCAACATAAAGATTTATATTTGAATTTTTTTTGTACATTATATAGATTTTTATATATTATTAAAGCAGCTGGTGACCTAGTGGTTAGGGCCAGAAGAATGTGGGTTCGAATCCCAGGACAGCTAATAGCACCACTAAGGTACCCTTGAGTAAAGTACCATCCCCACACACTGCTCCCCATGTGCCACTCAGAGGTGGCAGCAGCCTGCTTTAATTGGTGAATGGGTTAAATACAGAGAATGAATTTCACACTGTTCACACTGTGTGGTGTGTGACTGTAATGGGCCACTTTACCTTATTCTTTAGTAATATTTGCATGAATTGGGTGGAATAAGGTTTGATGTATTTTCAGTTGTCAGGTCTAGAAATTTTATAAGCGTACTGTTTGTCCTGGGCCGTTTGGATGTTAAATTATTCAACAGGCATGAAAGCAAGCTGTGACTGCTTTTATTCAGGTCAAAAATATATGAAACTTTCAGATGCACAAACATACTGAAGAAAATGACAATATCTTAAATTACATGTACTACATAATACATTTATAAATATACAGTGCTGTTAAAAAGCATTTGCTCATTCCTGATTGCTATTTTTTGGATGTTTGTCATACTTAAATGTTTCAGATTATTAAACATATTTAAATATTAGACAAAGTTAACCTAAAGTAAACACAAAATGCAGTTTATAAGTGATTATTTTAATTAAGGAATAAAACTATCCAAACTTACATGGAATGTGAAGAAGTAATTGTCCCCCACCCCTATAAAAACATGAAGTAACTTTGGCTTATTGTTTGGAAAGCTAAGTGTAATATCACTAGCCACAATCAGGCTTGATGCCACAATCTAAAAAAAATCAGGAGCAGATGAGAAACAAAGTAATTGACATCTATTAGTCTGAAAAATGCAAAGCCATTTCTAAAGCTTTGGGAATTAAGTGAACCACGGTGTGTGCCATTTTTCACAGATGGAGAAAAAATGGTGAACCTTCCTATGAGTGGCCGGTCTACAAAATCACCTCAAGAGCTCAACGACGACCCATCCAAGAGGTCAAAAAAGAACCCAGAACAACATCTAAAGAACTGTGGGCCTCACTTGCCTCAGTTAAGGTCGGTGTTCATGACTCAACCGTATGAAACAGACTGGGCAAAAATGTCATTCATGACAGACTTCCAAGGTGAAAAACCATACCTGACACAAAATGAACATAAAGGCTCATCTCACGTTTGCTAAAAAACATATTGATGATCCCCAAGTCTTTTGGAACAATATTCTATGGATTGACAAAACAAAAGTTAACCTTTTTGGGAGGTGTGCGTCGCGTTACAGCTGGTGTAACACAGCATTTCAGAAAACAGCATGCCAACAGTCATACATGGTGGTGGTAGTTTTGATGACTAGTTAAAGCCTGGACTTGAATCCAATTGAGATGATGTGGCATGACCTTAAAAAGACAGTTCATGCTTGGAAACCCTCCAATATGGCAAAATTAAAACAATTCTGCAAAGAAGAGTGGGCCAGACATCCTGTGCAGTGATGTGAAAAGCTCATTGCCAGTTATCGCGAACGCTTAATTGCAGTTGTTGCTGCTAAGGGTGGCACAACCAGTTATTAGGTTTAGGGGGCAATGACTTTATCACATAGCGCCATGTAGGTTTGGGTAGATTTTTTTTTTTAATCATTGCTTAAAAACTGCATTTTGTGTTTACTTGGGTTATCTTTGTCTAATATTTAAATTAGTTTAGTAATCTGAAATTTAAGTGTGACAAACATGCACAAAAAAAAAGAAACCACTAAGGGGGCAAATACCTTTTCACAGCACTATATGTCATGCATCAATTAAAGATGAATACATTTTAAAATAAGGTTAAAAATAAATTTCAATGTTCAATCCAATGAACATTTTTGTTCCGGCAGTGATGAGTATTTTTTAAGCTTTTTAAAAAAAGTGTCTTTGATACAGAATATGCTTTATATAAAATTTCTGATACCATATTGACATTAACATTCCATTGTGTCTAATTAAGAATTATTTGCCTCTAAAATGTACCTCTCGTTTCCTACCTTTATCTCCATTGATAAAGGTTTCAGTATGTTTTACAGTCCAATACGTCTTAGACAACAGTTGCCTGGAACCTGCACAGCTTGACTGATAAACAGGGTGTATAAAAGAAGGTGTGTGTGCTTTACTATCAGGATGCAAAAGAAATCCAAAGCTCTTAACCTAGAGCGGGAAAGAGTGGGGAGCGTTGCTCCACTCTGCATCTTGGCGAGGGTCACACAGTGCATGTTTGTGGCCTGTGATGATTCAGTGCAGTAGTGCAGGGGAGGGATGCTGGAGTTGCTGGAGTTGCTGGAGTTCAGAGCTCATAACACAGCCGCCCTCTTGAACCCTGCTTTTGGCTCTCTTCCAAAAACCTCCCAATGGTCCCCTCTCGTAGCCTCCTAGCACACAGAGAACCAGGCCTCCCTCCTCATAAACACACACATACGAACCATCTCTCATCTCCTGCCAGGGCGAAGATGAACTCAGGGATCCCTTAATGGTGCAACGAAGAGGTACCTGTGGTTGTAGCACCCTGCCATGTCCTAATGTTCAATCAAGCTGACCTCTCCCTTTGTCTCCTAGCCATATCAGCACAACCTTGGCTGAGCCAATAGCACCACATCCATTGACTGAAACGGGCAATCACAGGTCTGAGTCACTTCAAATCACACAGGCTACAAACACTCCTTGCAAACCATGGAAGCCATCCAGCAGAAGAATCCTTGCCAGGCGTTTGTTTGCTGATTGGTACACTGAGGCCAGCTCCAGAGATCACAGAGATCTCTCTTTACCTGTTTGGACCTGTTTGCAGAGACACTTGTTTTGCCCTGCTCTCTGTGTTTTCTCTGCCGACGTAGACCTCACGTTGTGCGTGTGTTCAGCGTGTGTATTTACGAGCACATTGTGCAACTGCAAATTCTTCCGCTCAATAAAAGCCCACGGGGAAACTGGAGCCTGGGGTGCTGTTATTTTCTCCCAACAGCATATACATTTTACTACTGTCAGGTGAAAGGTTTTGTTATGGTTTTTGAATGCTTTTCAATGCAAGGGCTCGGAATGTTCCTAAGCCTCGTTCTACATAGCAAGAAGCCAAATAAACACCGGCGGTGCTTGTCGACACCCAGACTTTTGTACACTAATGGGAAACCGTGCAACAGTTGTTCTCTATGGGACAACTGGTTTGTAAACAGGCATGCAGCGGTCTACTATAAAGGGGTAAACAACCTTCACAGTTCCCAGCACGCATCATTTGAGCCCTATGTTAGGCGCCGCAATCTCTTAATAAAGCCATTCTAAAGAAAGAGAGGTGGGGGGGTGGCGAAAAAGGGGCCCCTTCTCTCATGTGGGGCCATGTGGGTGTAGTATGCGGGGAGGTGTAATTACACTGGTGCTAAGCTCAGAGCATGCAGTCATAAATCATGGGCCCATTCCATTAGGGATGTCAGTATGCTGCACAGGCTTAGATGAACAAATGTATACCATATACTATTAACAGTCCTCTTCCTTTTGCACATGTTTTGATGGATCCCTTTGGTCAGCCCTGACAAATCAGTTGTAAACAATGACAGTTGTAAAAAAATATATATTGAGGAGGAAGTAACAGGAAGAAATAAATATGCATTATGGTTATAGAATATTGTTTCAAATGAACACGGATGTTGTGAGCTTACCTAACGTTACATAACAGGACTTTCGGGCTGTCAGTTGTTGTCAGTCATATGACACTCCACATGATAAATGTTTATGGTCATGTCGCAATAATAACACAGTTTTACTTTTGAATGGCTTTGATACCTGGGAGTGAGAGTCCTGCCCAGGCATTTGCATGCACACTGGATTGCATGGTATGACTTTACTGAAAGGTTAATGATCCTGGTGGAAGATATGTAGCGGCAATATATTTTGCATGTGTCAGGTGTTGAAATGGGAACACTCAGCGTTGTGTGGTTGTGAACGTCTAGATTGCACTGTCATTCTTGGAGAAGCCCATTGGGTTGGGAAGTTCTCCTGGATACTCCTGGATTTTAGATGGTTCAAATCCAGCAGTGGTCTTCAATGCACTTTATATTCAGTTCAGATTATGTAAGGATTTTATCAGCCGTTTCCTTCAGTAATTTCTCTTTGTTGTCTTGAACTCTATACTGACACCTTGAGCATTTAGTATGGGATTTGTTTTTTGCGCCGCTGAAGCCTGGGATCCATCCTGGCTATTTGAGGTATCAACTGTCATCTAGCACAAATAAATCTAACAATACTTACAATTATGCAAACCCAGATGATAAGACCTAATTGTAGCAAGTTTTTGATACTTTAAACCAGTTCCAAAAGAAACCCCCAAAGGAAGCCACAATATAGGTGAATATGAACTTCTTGGTAAAAGCATTAATACTCTTGTAGATCCAGTTGTGGTGCTGTCGCAAGTATACCCGAGGGCTATCATGAGGTAATAACCGTCTGAAGTCGTTTGTCATTCATTCGCATATGTCTAAAATTAAGTGGTGCTTTTAAAAACTGCCATGGTCACACTCTGTCTTCCAAACCCTATACATTTCGTCATTCTGACATTTTATACATTTTGACGTAAAGAGTATATTTATAAGTATGTAAGCTAACACGTTTGAGTGCCAAATTGGTGTGAATCCGCAAGTCTTATTAAATGTGCTAGTTAAGTAGCTTCTGCAGTAGGGGACTGGCATATAATGGTGTCTTAATAGTAGACCTTTTATTAACTCAGGAGTGTTAGCTTGCTGGTAGTATCTTAAAGTAGCTATTTTCTATAATGTACACAAGAGAATAGACAGAGAGAACGGACCTCAGAGGTACTTGCTCAGTCAAGGACCACTGAGGTACCCTTGAGCAAGGTACCTTCCCCACACACTGCCACCTGGGTGCTGTGTTCCTGGTTGCCCGCTGCTTCACTTGGTGAATGGGTTAAATGCAGAGGAAGAATTTTGTGCTCTTCACACTGTGTGCTGTAGTGTGTCCACGTATAGCAGAATTGTCACTTTTATTTTAAAAGTTTCATGCTCCCTCCAAACATGTATTACTGTTTCGAGATCACACCTAGCACAGTGAGAAATAT
This sequence comes from Clupeocharax schoutedeni, assembly GCA_037974565.1. Lineage (NCBI taxonomy): Eukaryota > Metazoa > Chordata > Actinopteri > Characiformes > Alestidae > Clupeocharax > Clupeocharax schoutedeni. The sequence continues at coordinate 19,790,190 of JBBPDH010000104.1, forward strand.
GTATAATTGGAAAGGATAGTAAGAGGTAAAATAGCTAGGTGGAACTAATCAGGTTTGCATTTCACAAAAGCTTTTCATTACTATACAGATGATTCTCCTGAGACCCTGTTTTCACTTGGCATTAATGTCAGTCTTGATTAATCTGATCACCAAAGGACAGCTGTGCAGCTGTTTACATCAAGAAGTTACTACCTTACTATTTCTTTAACACTTCAAACAATCAGATATTCTATTGTGACATTTTTGTGGTGAATGGACCATCAGAAATGAACTTTTTTAAAATGATATAATCTTGTTATATTAACATATAAGTTAAAGATGAATAAGTGATGTCCCTACTCCTAATTATCGTAATAAATTCAATTCAGTTCAATTAAATATATTTACTGGTAGTGATTGAATACCTTATGTTGTGTGCATGCTGAGAGCAGGTAAAACTAGTGTTAAAAGCAACAAGCCTGTTGATCTCAGGCCCAGGTCAACACCTTCAGGGCCTCTTTTTGCTTAACAATAACGCAATAAGACTGGGTACGTCTGCTTGTTTCCAAAAGGTAAATAAGGCTCTTAATAAGGTTTCTGTATCCATGCGTATATGATCCATGCTCCATATCTGGGGTCAAGAGGTTCTGCAAATTTGCAACAGGTATTAGCTCTGCATGGGGTCATGGGGGCTGAAGAGTATTGCAGTCAGACAGCTGAAATGTTTTGCAGCTGCTGTTTGCGGTACAAATGTGAAATGACAGTAACTACGGGTCACCAACCTTCAGAATAATAAGTACATTTGCTTTTAAGCATAACAGGTCAAGTGAGGGCAAACCTAATGATTTCAAATTCCTGTGCTGACAGGAAACCCTTTCTGAATGTTGAAAGACCGACTTCAGATGTCTCTCTGAGTGAGCAAGCAAAGCGAAGAAGAAGAGGAGCTGATTTGGCAGGCCAATTATTGATTGCACCCTTTGATCTATTGAAAAACCTCTCATCTAAACCTCTTACCAAACTATGTGGAAAATTTTAGGGTTTATGGGTTCATCTCCTTTCTCACCCCTCTGTCAGGCACACCACCGTCTGTTTGTCCATCTTCCTACAGTTTACTTAATGAACTCTGACAAGCTCTTACAATTATCTGGAACACAATAAGACACCACTGTTTTTATACCATTCAAAACTTTCAGATCCCACTTCTATTGTGTGTATACTTCATCATCAATCAGAAATGTAAAAAATGTGCTACTGTGCTATGGTGCAAATGTGCTACTGAAATAAATTATAACACCCACAATTTTTTAAATGCTGTTAATGTATTTTTCTACCATGGCCTTTCAAGCAGTTCAAAATTGTGCAGGCTGAGGCCCCAACTGCTTGTGCCTACAGTGTGATGATAGGACCAGCATTTGTAGCCTTTTCATTGTATAGCTTTCAAATACCTAAAGTATTAAAGCAATACCTTCAGCACCTTTGACATAATATGTCATCTGCAGGTTGATGGATAAATCAACAAGCAGCAAACTAACAAAAGCAACAGCAAGTGGAGTTCCCACTCCCCTCAAGAGCCTCCACCACAAGAACAAGAACAAGACAGAGAGGCTATAGTCATGGAGAAATATAACTATCGAAATAAAGTCACTGTCAGAACAAAACCTTGTTTTTCATGTAGAATTTGAAAACACCACCTGCTGTTCACATATCTCAAAATTCCTTGAAGAAGGAACCAATAGAAGTGATAAAAAAAGGCCTGTAAGAAAATCCTGTTACATTAAAGCTTGATGTTGTTCATACCATTTTCATAAACACGGGAAGACGGAAGCCTGTAATTCATATTTCAGCAGAAAATGGTATGGTGGTTGGTTTAGGTACGTGGTAAATAGATGGTACTGTATGTGTATGTGATGAGTAAAATGGAGAAAAGGTAGCTGCTGATTGCAGGTCTCTTTTGCTGAGGGACGCCTCTCACCCTTTACCTCCTGTGTGGCTGTTTGTGAAGGAGCTGCCTGATTCAGGGTCAGCGAGTTCATGGAGGTTTCCTGAACTGGGAACCCTTCTCGACTAGTCAGCCATGAATCCACCAAGACACAATCTCCTCTGGACTTATTTGCTCATGCTTGTGCATATCTGTCTACATGCTAGAAAATGTATTTTAGTTTGAAGGACATAATCATAATCATGGTCAGGCATTATCATTTTCCTTCCACATTATAGGCAAATATATTTTGACGCCTTGATGATGTTTGTACTCTTAAAGGAGTGGAATTCAGGTCACGAAATAGACAAAACAGACAATTCAGCCTGGATACATATGTTGCTGTAACAGGACTAGATTGCTGACCAGCAAGACGAATGGCTTGTACATGTAGATGCTTTCTTACAGTAAATTCTTGCAAATAAAGGTGCTACCAAAGGTTCTTTCAGGACAGATGAGAACAAATACATCTCCTTTAAAGATTCCTTGGTCAAACAAATGTGACTTTTCTCAGGCATTATGCAAAGAAACCTTTTTTAAGAGCTAATATATGTTCTTTGAACAAACAGTTCAGTAGAGTGTCACTATAATAATACAAATAATATTTCTTAATAATGAAATTTTTAAAATCTCATTTGCTTGTTACTTTGGGGTGCATTTGAATTTGTACCATTTCTCATTGCTATGAAATGGTGTACGTTTTCCACCACGACTACATTTATTCCATATCTTGATTTTAATCTGTTGGTTTAGGATTGTGTTCCCACAGGTCAATTAATCAATGGCCTCAGATAAACACCTTTTGTCAAAAAAACCCTTGCTTCGTGTATTTGGAGCTGTGTGTGTGTGTGTGTGTCAGTGCACACATACATGTATGTCAGCTTGTTACCGAACCCGCTGACCCTGTGTCAAACAGGGGCAGCAAGCTCAAGTCAACTGTGGTTCAGTGCTCTGCTACATGCACTCATTCACTTTCACTCAGTCCTGAGTTCAAGCCCTTCTACCAACACCTACTATCTATCTGAGAGGGCAAATTACTGCACTGACATTTACACACAAAGGTTTCTTTTCATCATTACAATTTTTAAAAAATGCTCACATATTTTAAGTAGAGGAATAATAAACCTTTAGATTGCACTTGCAGAAGATTGAACTGCGGCAATTTCACCAATTGTGCAAATGTCTTTCTCCACAGTCATGTTTTTGACTTTTCTTTCATTTTTTTTTTTTCTGTTTTGAAGAAAGATTTGGTGTTGCGCAATTCAAAATCCCCAAGTCATGGTTATAAAACCAGATTTAAACCAAAACTTAACACATGAAAGGGCCTTGTCCGTGTCAACCGGAATGTTCCATGTGCTAATGCTGCCAAATGACCAAAAGTAGCCCTACAAAGTCCTTGGGTGGCTTTGGTTCTGACAATGGCTCAAATAACTTGGTTTTGCCAGAGTGATGTTTTCTCTTTGTGTTCCAGAACAGTCATGAGGTTAAAGCCTCAGCTGATTAAAATGAGAACGTTCAGAATTATTTGTTATTATTTTTCACTAAAATGAGGTGATCTGAAGTTCATATATTAATATATTGCAAGGTATCTGCAATAGATCTGCATTCTCTATTCTCAGTTTTTGGTCTTCACATTATTTGTCCAAAATAAATACTTTTAATTAAGTATTTTTTACTAATAAATATTTTTTTTGAAATCAATAATTAATTGATTAATGATCTCTAATAATAAAAGGTAACTTGAGTGAACACCCTTCATTTTCATAGTAAGGTGTGTTTCAATTGGTCCATTAAACATGACATTTTTTACAGTGTAAACAGCAGCTCACATTTTTAAAATATATATTAAAAAAGACCAAAATGGAAATAAAGTGTTCTGACATAGCTGAAGTAAAGGCTGTATTTGATGGCCTACATATTTATATATCATTATAAATAATGATTGGTTTCAGCTGCTTAAAAGAGAATTCCTTGGAAAACTGATACTGTTATGGAATATGGAAATTATTTTCATTATGAAATTTCAAGTGTCAGCATGTAGATTCAGTGAAATAATTCCTAAGAAGGCCTTTTGACAGTCTTTCCTGCACTGCAGTTACCATGTAATGCAACAAACTGCACTGTGTCATAACAGATTTTGGGTAGTGAGCACTATACACTCTATGCAGAAATTTTTTTCAGGCTAGAAATGTCCCTCTATTTCCATTTTTACTGAGAGAGATTTATTTTTGCTCATTTAAAGCACACTAGTGTAGGAACTGTGGAGAGCTTTTATGGACTGTGGAGAGTCTTCCTTTCACATGCAGATATTTCATGACAGATCAAACATTCAGAACTAGCAGATGTACTTAGGGGAACAATAGACCAAGTGTCAAATTCAACAGGAAACAAAGTAGAGTCTGAAATGTAGGCATTCATTCAAAAACATTTGTTGAAATTTGAGAATAAAATATTTTGACAAATTGTGGTTTATGGTGGCAAGCACAGGGCTTTGTTTCCCAGCAAGGATCATAACACCAGATCCGATGTTATCAGGTCAAGTGTGAATCACTTTCTGCTATTATCCATTTAATTATGATTGCGTTGCCAGGTTTAAGGGCAATAAATGCTTTGTGGAAATAAAGCAGCTTTAAAGATGCATTTGTGAGTAAAGTAGGCCGAGACTTTCCTTGTTCCGAGATTAGGGGTAATGACATCCTACACATTTCCTCCTGACACACTTCAGGTTTCCAGCCCTCAGATGTAAAAGCAGTCTGAGGCCTGTTGTCACAGAGTATTCAATTGCCTTTGTTTTGTCTTGCTTCCATCCTGCTTGACAGGAGCAGACCTCTGCTGTGAAGAGTTACTCAGCCTTATCTCTCATGCCAAATTCTACCTCCAAATCATTGTTTCAGATAGGAATGTTGCTCGTAGACAGTGGTCTTTGACTCCTCAATGGGCGACATAATTAGTGCTGAAACTACAGCCAATCAAACCATTGGAGAGCTTTGAACTGAAACTGCTCTCTGAAACTGGACTCAAATTCTTCTTGCATCACTAGCAGTCCAGTGAAGGCAACTGACTAGGAAAACAACTTGCCAGGTTACACATTGTATTCTACATAGGCACTCCTGAAATGATGTCGTTTCTGTAACCCCAGCTTTCCTGGTCCATTAAATGGCACTTATTTATTGGTTGCTGTCTTGTTGGAACACAGTCAGTCAAGTGAGCAGTTCAAGCGCATCTCCTTCACCTGAAGTAAACAGTCCTTAGTCTCTATGTATTGCAACTCTATTGAACATACTGTACATTCAAGCTTTCAGCTTTCAAAACAAATGCAGTGGCCTGAAATGAACTACTCTTACGAAGAAGGGTTGGGCTGAAAGGTTTTTGAAACATCTTAACACTCCCCACCCTCTACAACCGTAACACGTCTTTAAAAATACCGAGGCTGGCGATAAAAGATGCAACAGGAACTTGTTTCATATCACTGTGTACTGTCTAGATGGTAGAAATGATAAACAACTTTTTGAATTATTTTAACCCGATAACTATTATTTATATCATGTAAGGTCTGCATATCTGAAGATGATCTGAGGCTATTATATCACAACAATACACAATAGCAATATACACTACCGGTCAAAAGTTTTAGAACACCCCATGTTTTCTGTTTGTTTGTAATTGAAATTCAAGCGGTTCAGTGTCTCAATGTTCATTCGGCAGAAATTTCTTCCCAACTCTGCAGCAGGAGTTCCCA
>JBBPDH010000104.1:19801584-19812041 GCA_037974565.1 Clupeocharax schoutedeni
CTGTTACCTGCTTTTATACCTGACGTGCGGTCATTTCCGGTACCTCGTGACCGTACGTGACCCGGTGTGCGTGACACCTCTAAAACATTTTTTTTTTAATTATTTTTAATTTTTACATATGTTGTGGACTGCCTGGCCTGGCCAGTAATTCATCTCTGAGGGCTCCCATACAGCCATGGTCTGTTGTCTAAACATTAGAGACACAGTGGAATAGAAGCTTATAGCATCTCACTTAATGTGATGTTAGAACGTCACAGAATGACGTTCCTTTTAATTAAAAGTTTCGGTACACGAATAGCAGCCAATCTGCTCATCTTTACTGCACACATACATCTTTGAATAAAATGCTCTTTTATTGCAGTGCCTCATACAGCATTATTCCACTGATATGTCGAATAACAACAATTGCAAATTATGTTTAAAATTACGGCATTTAGCAGACTCGCTTTTCTAGAGCGACGTGCCGCAGTACATTCTGTGATAACAAAAGCTCCATAATTCTATCAATGAATTCTTAGATTTTTCACACTTTCTCCATAAATTAAGTCAACCAATTTTATTTTCATTGTTTCAGTGGTTTATTGTATTATGTTTATTTATTTATTCATTCATGTTTAGATTAACTTTCGATTAAAAGCTGTTTCAAGCCATGCTCCAGTCCTTAAGTCTTTCCCACTTTTAACACAAAAAGCAATTTTCAGTATTATTTGGGTTTGTAAAAAAATACTATTAGATCAACCTTAAATCTTTTATTAAAAGAAAACCCAGCTGCACTAGTCAGAACTCAAGTTTGGTAACCATTAAGAGGAATACCCCCATAATACCCCCAAAGTGGGAAATTGTGTGTTGTTTGAGCTGCAGAGTTCCGGGCAGGCGCATGAAATGATGTTTTTGCGTTGAAGCGCCCAGATGGACAAGTCATATGCAAACACTGCAGATAGTTCAAGGATTTCATGATTATTTTTGTATAACAACAAGCCTGACTCATCCAATCCTCACCCCTCACCACACCCTGGTGTGTGTCTTAGAACCTCTGAACGTGCGTGACAGTCCTGTGTAATGCAAAGCCTGATGCTATCAGTCAAACTCTCAATTTAAAAACAATTATAACGCACACACACATTCACACGTACGCACACACGCCTACACACACAGACAGGTGATTAAAAGGCGCGGGGCGCGCGGGGAGTAGCTATTTGGTAAATATTTGCGCAGCGCTGGGTCGTGGCGCTGTTTGCGGAGTTTGCACTAATCGGAGCGCGTCGCTATCTGAAGAGGGGCGGGGTGGACGGGTGGGGGGTGTATGAAGGTTGGTGGGGGTAGAGAGGGCACTTCCTCCGCGCGCTTTGGGGTCATGCGATCCTTCCAGCAGCGCGCAATGGATCCATACGCGCGGTGGGCTCGACCTCCACATCCCGCGAGCCCCGCTCCTGATTGGCCCCCGCGTGAGACCGTGATAAACACGCGCGCGGGTATATATTGGGTCAGGATGTTGACCCGAAAACAGAACTTGTGCAGAGGAACTGGACGCTCGGCTGACCATGAGAGTTCACATCCGCACCGCGCCACGCATAGCCCGTCTGCTCGGGCAGCACGAGATCACGGGGCGGCAGCACAGCAAACCCACGTCCTCCGCCTGCGTGCTCGAGCACAAGGATGCTCCAGTCGCCGCCGCCGCCGCGGGGGTCTGCCCACACAGCCTCAACTCCATCCCGGGACCCCCCAACTGGCCCCTGTTGGGCAGCTTGGTCGACCTCCTGCGCAGGGGAGGCTTGAAGAGGCAGCACGAGGCACTGGTACTTCACTTGATTCCATTTAATACATTTAACTGCAACTAGTACATTATTATTATTATTATTATTATTATTATTATTATTATTATTATTATTATTATTATTATTATTATTGTTATTGTTGTTGTTGTTGTTGTTGTTGTTGTAAGTAGTACCCAATAACTGATAAATATAACTGGTATTTCATAGCAATTAATACTACTGCCATTGACTGCAACCTATATAATAATAATAATAATAATATCATTATTATTATTAACAACAACAATAATAATAATAATACGGGTTATGCTTATTATTATTATTATTATTATTATTATTATTATTATTATTATTATTATTAATATTATTATTGTTGTTATTATTATTATTATTATTATAAGAAAAATAAGAAGAAAGAGGCATTTCACTATAATTAATATTGTTGTATAACTAGAAAAACGACTAAAAGTATTAATTCTTACTTTAAGTGCGAAATCAGCGTTTCGCGTTAATAAAGAGCTCATTAAGCGTGAATTTCCCTTTTAACCCGTCGATTAAATTCAATAATAGTTTACACTCGAACCACTTTAGTTCAAATATTTTACAGTATAACGCAGTTATTAAAATATCTGTACATTTGTGTTTGTTTGTTTGTTTGTTTGTTCGTTTGTTTGTTTAACCGTGTTGTTTTCGAGTAGATTGACTACCACAAGAAGTTTGGGAAGATCTTTCGGATGAAACTGGGCTCCTTCGAGTCTGTGCACATCGGGGCGCCCTGCTTGCTAGAGGCTCTATACAGGAAGGAGGGGAGTTACCCCCAGAGACTGGAGATAAAGCCCTGGAAGGCGTACAGAGACCTACGGGACGAGGCGTACGGGCTGCTCATCCTGTAAATACACCCAAACTTCTCGCTAAAGGGTTTTAGGGGGGGGTGGAGTTGGGGTCCGATCCGTGATGGGCTGCTGGGTGGTGGACAGTGGGCTGTTGTGTGGTTGCTCTATGGTCTGGTGTGCGGTCTGATGTGTGGTTGCTCTATGGTCTGGTGTGCGGTCTGATGTGTGGTTGCTCTGTGGGCTGATGTGTGGTTGCTCTGCAGGGAGGGGAAGGACTGGCAGCGAGTGAGGAGCGCCTTCCAACAGAAGCTGATGAAGCCCAGCGAGGTGGTGAAGCTGGACGGGAAGATAAATGAGGTGGGTACTTCTCTGTCCTGGTGGGTCTTCTCTAACGTGTGAGCGAGTTGAATGCTAGGTAGTCACACGTGTTTTCTTTCTGTGAAGGTTCTGGCAGACTTCGTGGAAAGGATCGGATCTGTTAATGAGAACGGGAAAATCAGTGACCTGTATTTCGAACTGAACAAGTGGTCTTTCGAGAGTGAGTGTCTTTATTACTTAATGTCTACCTCACGTTGTCTCATCGATATTAAATCTCTTTCTCTCTTGAGGCACGCGCGCCTCAACTGAGCTGTATTCACCGTGTTCCTCTTTTACAGCGATCTGTTTTGTACTCTACGACAAGCGCTTTGGTCTCTTGCAAGAAACAGTGGATGAAGAAGCGATGGACTTCATCACTGCAATCAAAACGGTACAGACCGTCTGTCCATTCCATTCAACTCCTCCTCCATCTACAGCTCCTTATGTGTCCGTATGTCAGGCTTAGTTTGCGGTGCAGAATTACTCCACACTTTCACTTCACTTCAAGTTTACTTTTCTTTGTCGGTGTTCCGACATCTCCTAAACGCGACAGACGCTGGTAATTGAGCGCGCTTTCGTGTTAATTAGGTGTGTGCATAGTCGACGCCCACAGCGTGCCATATAAGGCAGCAGCAGCCCCGCCCCTGGAAAGCCATTCATAAAAACAGCGCCCTGTAGTAAAGAGAAGTGTTGTAGGGGGGCGTTTGCTTTGACTGCACTTTCGTACAAAAACCCATTCCTTTACGTTTATATATTTATATGTTTAGTTTATGTATACATTTTTTAATTCAGCGTTTATTTATACCGAATTATAACCTTATAAAAATATAAAAATCTCCCATGAATTTTACTATTAGCACCCAAAGAGCTTTTTCTTAGAAATGCCATACAGTAATTTAATTTCTTTTATGTTTAAGGTTTTTTAAAATTTTATTTACCAAAGACAGTTAAATACAGTTTTCTAGCCTTTTACAGACAGAATCAGAAAACAAAGACAAGAACAGTATAAAAAGTAATATAGACTGCAATGATAGATCAGTCCCACCCGTACATTTTCTGCCTAAAACCACCTGACACTGCCGTGTTTCCTCTGCCCTTCCCTGCAGATGATGAGCACGTTTGGCACCATGATGGTGACCCCTGTGGAGCTGCACAAGAGCCTGAACACGAGGACGTGGCAGGAACACACAGCTGCGTGGGACCGTATTTTTAGTACAGGTAGGACAAGGCGCCTTCGTTGGATGACGTGTGACCCACAAATCGCTCCGAGCTCATTTCTAGTCAGGTGATGAGAGATGAACTTATTGCCCCAACGGCCTTCCTCCTCCCCTACAGCGCACACTCTGCTCCGCCTTTCTCTCAGTGGGAGGGCAGCGAGAGAGAGAGAGAGAGAGAGAGAGAGAGAGAGAGAGAGAGAGAGAGTTGTAGTAAACTGGATGACCTAAGTGCGCAGAGAATGCAGCCAAATATTTGGTTTAGAGGGAACAGAGAGTAAAGGGGGGGTTAAGAGGGGAGAATGTTGATGCTAGGCTGTGTACCCATAGTTGTTCTCTTGCTGCTGGCTAGCTGGCTCACTGGCAAACACCTGTCATGTAACATTTCCTCCAATAAACCGCAGCGGCACGCGCAGAGCTGCTCTATAAAATATTTCGACATTATTTTCCTTTTTTTAAGTTCTAAACAAAGTTTTTTTTAATGTGAAATTCTTGATTCCAAAGAAACATATGGCATCCGATAAGACTAAGATATGAAGAGTTTAATGCTTCTTAAAGCCTTTTGGAAGCATTAAACTCCTATTCCTATTACATTAAATGGTAAAGCACACATATTTGTGACATCACAACCCTTAGTTCTTGTCTGTAATGAAGTCTGTAAGCTTCTCTACAATGAAATGAAAAAATAAAATACATTAGCACTGAGATCTGTATAAACATTTAGAGATTGTTAAGAAGAAGGCTTTTTTTCATTCTCAGCAAAGCACTACATTGACAAGAAACTGATGAGACATTCAAGCGAACAATCTGATGACTTCCTTTGCGACATCTACCATAACAGTCCTCTCACCAAAAAGGAGCTTTACGCTGCAACGACCGAGCTCCAGGTTGGGGGCGTGGAGACAGTGAGTATGACCACACATTAAAAAAAATTAGGATCCCCAGCCAACCGTGACTGAATGCCCACCCTTAGCTTGTTTTGCAGCTCCACAACAATGAACTAAAGACCTAACTCCAGCACACTGCTTTAAAGATTAGCTCGTTCAAGCAGTTAAGTCGGTAGCATGAGGTCACACCACTTACAGCACACAGCTACCCGAGAACAATGTTCTCTGTCCATCTATTTATGAAATGTGATGACCGTTGAGTCGTGAACCTTTAGTGACCAGTGGTCCAGAATGACAAACCAAATCCTCCTCCTTTCCTCCATTCAGACTGCTAACAGCACACTGTGGGCCATTTTCAACCTCTCACGGAACCCCCAGGCTCAGGACAAACTGCTGCAGGAGATCAGAGATGTGGTGCCCACTGGAGAAATACCATGTGCTGAGCATATCAAGAACATGCCCTATCTCAAGGCCTGTTTGAAGGAGTCCATGAGGTAGGACGTCATCATCACTATCATTAAAACCTGGAGAAAGCCTCAGATCTTGACCAAATCAATTAGTAGGAATGTCAATGCGGAACTGACACTTTCGGAGTTCATCTGAGGACAGCTCAACTCTGTATGGTGTAATGCAGGCTCAAACAGAAGTTGCACCAGTAAATCTCAGAGGCTGCTGCACAAAAATGAAAGTTTGTCAACTCATATTAAACTGTGAGCTTTTATCTGAAGACAAAAACCTGGCACCAAACACAAAAAGGTGATTTAAAGGGTTCCACAGATCAGTACTTTCAAAGTATTCTTAACCATGCTTTTTAGAATTGTTCATGCCATCAACACACCAGATCCAACTAATTTACAAGTCTTTCTTGGGGTAATGTGAAGGTGAAAGCTGCAAAGGTCTAAACCTTAGGTGGGGAAAACACTATACGGCATGGTCACACTCACAAGTCTCTTTTTCAAACAAACCAAAGAACCACTTTGGTAATTAAAAGTGGTTCTTTGGCATTGCTCAAGTGTAATCAAACAACTTTATTTAAATGAGGCATATCACCTTGCTAACCATGAAATGAAGTTCCATAGAGAGATCTAGTAGTATTTTACTATTGTTATTTATCCAGTTTATCTGCTTTAGACTTAGTTTAGATTTAACATGGTGCATGACCTGAAACATTTAGCATTTTTCCTGTTGCCTATAGCCTAATACAGGTCCACAGCATGGTTAGATGAAAGCACGATTCTATTACTTTTAATAGCCCGCCATAGCCGGACACTGAGTGACTTCCTCAAATGTATAGACTAGGTTAGCTTTCACAGTCCTGGCATGAACTCATCACACCACGATAATGCTTTAACAGTCATGTCATGAGACAGACAGAAATGTTCCTGGATAATAAGCAAGGATAATACTGCAGCATGGGAATGTTTATGGTGTTTTTGTGGGATTATCATGCCTTGACTAATATGCACTCATGCAAGCAATACCATAATGTGGCTCATACCTCTCGGCTTATGCACTCGTACTTACTTAGGGACTTAGTGTGTGTTTTTCTTTCTCATATATACAGAGTCTCACCCTCCGTGCCCTTCACAAGCCGGACTTTGGACAAAGACATCATACTGGGAGATTACACTTTACCTAAAGGAGTGAGTGCCTTACTGTTCATGTTCCTTACACACTGCCCCCTATAGACAGAGTTAAATTATTACAAGCAGTAAACATGCAAAATATGAATGTCATGGTTTGAATTTCAATGGGTTTTTTTGTTGTTGTTTCGTTTACAGACGGTGTTGATGATTAACAGCCAGGCACTGGGTTCCAATGAGGAATACTTTGACAATGGGAAGCAGTTCAGACCGGAACGCTGGCTCCAGGACAAAAACTCCATCAACCCATTCGCTTACGTACCTTTTGGCATCGGCAAAAGGATGTGCATTGGTCGGCGCCTGGCTGAGCTGCAGATAAAGCTTGCTCTGTGCTGGGTAAGATCACACTCTAGCATTTATCTACAACCTTAAGAAGATCTGGATCGGTACTGAATGTAAACACGGTTTAATTGACCTTTTTTTAAACATTTGCTCTTGTTTATGTGCTTTATCACAGTTAATTCGTGATTACAAGATCGTGGCGACAGATGATGAGCCAGTGGATGCGGTGCATTCAGGAACGCTTGTGCCTAATCGAGAACTTCCCGTGGCTTTCATCCGCCGATGAGGTCAGTATTGTATTGCTATAGACAGAGATGGACATAGTTTATCATATATGTACGTTTGTATCATATAAGTTTGCATCAAACTACTTTAGTGGGCTTTTTGTCATTTAAAAAGGCTGCAAAATACATTATGTCAGATGTCTTAGGGCTGACATCCTAAAATGATAAATGATGCATGCTTTTTTGGCCCAGTTTTTTGAGATCGGCTTGAAAACTGATGCACCACAAGGTTGGAAGCTGGATTGTAGCATTTATTGCCGTAAATAAGGTCATTTTTTAAGTTTTGATGTTTGTTTTAGTGGCCTGGTTTAAATCTTTTACCAGTTTACAGAATGTTCTATACAACTATTTGACCCCAGGAGTTAGTTTCAGCCTATGAATGATTTACATAGTTTTTTTCTTGAATAGAACGCAATGAAACATTTTGGAGTTGTTGCATGCAATTACATTATAATGCCTGCATTTAATGTAAACTCTGCATTTTTTAGATAAAGTTTTAGATACGTGGTGTACACTTACAATTTGGCTGTTTGGTAGTTGATTTTAAAATTAATTTTGTCTTTGTTCAATTTTCAGATGAACCAATCTCACATGGAATCAGATAACTCCACAGCCTTGGGTCAGAAGTATCAAGAAGAGGGCTTCATTTTGCTGCTATTTTGTCAGAATGTATTGACGCAATTACTTTAGATGTACCTCATACCATTAATATTTAGTTCACATTGTAACTAATATAGATACATATGTACATTTATTCCATATATTATAGTTTAGTGTTAATTTGAATATAGATATTAGATATACTTCTCAGTTGCTGACCAAACTGACATAAAGAAATTATTTAGCTTTCTCATAATGATCACTATCATAACTATATAAAATAATAATTTTTTTTAATGTATTTTTATATCTATAAAAACTTTTCCAAATATTCTAAAAACACAGAATGTATGTAAACTATGTAAACCTAGGACAGTGGCATAAAATTGTCAGAAATGTTTGTACATACATGTAAAACTAACACTATATATATTGCTATGTGTATAGGGATATAATAAATATATGTGTATATATGTATATATATTTAGCAAAACTGAAAGTGTTTTTCAGTCATTCACTGCTGAGATCTGATTTGTGTGTGTGATGTCTGAATTGTGTGTGTGGTGTCTGAAGAGTGAGAGTCACAAGCACACTATGGATATAGGATCTACTATCACACAAAGTTTTTGTGTTTTTAGCTTGAAAACTCAGTGAGAAATTCACAAATTTACGAAGCGAAACAAAGAAAAATAAGAAACTTTTTTCAAGCCAAGTTAAAAACAGTGCTGGGTACATTAACTTGCAACCAGTTGGAGCACAGGTCATTTACATACCTCAGTCCTTTATGCACAATAACAAAAACAGCCTAAGCAATGTAACAAGAAAAGTTAATAAAATAGTCATGTAAAGTGATCTTTGGGGCTGTTTCTGGTGCAGTATTACAAGCAGACCTAATGGAAAAAATACAAGAAATGTTAGACGGGCCCTTTAATGAGACATGTTTATCGTGCTGGCAGATTTTAGAGACATCCCAGAAAAGGCAGTGTTGCAAAAGCAGTGATGTTGACTGGATTAATGGCCTGGCTACAGCAAAGGAGATCACAACTCCCAACAGTACCTCTCACAGAAGACCATTTTTGAATGGAATTGGAGATATGATTTAACTACAACACAGTGATAGACCAAAGACAGAGACAGCTGAAATACTTTTTGAAATGACAAAAAAAATCAAGTTGCCATTTTCACGCATGAACTCACAAACTCACGCATCCGCCCTGCAACCAGAAAGTCCGGGTTCGATCCCCAAGGCCGCCAGGCTCCACTGAGGTACCCTGAGCAAGGTACCGTCCCCACACACTGCTCCGCGGGCGCCGTGTTCCTGGCTGCCCCCTGCTTCACTTGGTGAATGGGTTAAATGCAGAGGAAGTATTTCATGCTGTTCACACTGTGTGCAGTGGTGTGTTCACGTATGACCAATGGTCACTTTCACTTTTTTCACTTCACTTTAAACATTACAGTACAATGTGAAATAGTTCCCTGCATTTAACCCATTCACCAAACAACTTCTAAAATGAGCTGCTGTCTTCTTTGTTAGGCTTGGTCGCGGGTACCCAGAGCCTATCCCAGGATCTAGGGGCTTGAGGCAGGGACCAGCCCACCACAGGACACACACACACACACACCATTCACTCACAAACTTACACTATGGTCAATTTAAAATCCCCAATTCACCTGAAGCGCATGTCTTTGGATTGTGGCAGAAACTGGAGACCCCGGAGGAAACCCGCACCACCACTAGGAAAACATGCAAACTCCACACTCACAAGACCAGGACCCAGATTCAAATCCCCAAAGCTGGAGTTGTGAGGTAACAGCACGACCCACGCTGCTGTTTTACCATTTTACTTAACTGATAGTGAGACACTGTAGATGAGTGAAAGTATCTGTACACCCATTTCTAATTTATGAATTCATGTACTTTAAGGATTCACTTCTGTGTTCTTGTATAATCTCCACAGAATCGTAAATGTATATGTAAATTCATACATTAATAAATTAATAGTAAATTACACTAAAGCTGTTTTTCTGTAAGTGCAAGCCACCATTCAGGGATGGTTTGTGTGTGTGTGTGTGTGTGTGTGTGTGTGTGTGTGTGTGTGTGTGTGTGTGTGTGTGTGTGTGTGTGTGTGTGCTCAGATGTGTGCCCACGAGAGCCCCTGCCAGCTGACTCTGAACTGACACAGATTCAATGTCATCATGTTCTGGAATTTCACAACTCATGAACCTGATGCTTTGACAGAAAAATACACAAAAACAGTGCCAAGTGATATAACATCAGCTACTGTAACCTTGACCCCTGTTTCTCAACGTACCTTTGCTTTGGCCTCCTACCAGTGTCATTCACCTCAGAGACTTGTGTGTATTCTAAATCAAAACAATCTGCAATGAGTCAACAGTAGAGTGCAATACGCTCAGAGCCCCGCTGGCTGCATTACTGCACACTCAGACAAGACATAACACTACAGAATAGAAATACCTGAATATATAATAAATATGCTCAGACCTGAAATATATTAATAAAGGGAATAGTACAGCTTACCCGTAATAAAAGTATACTAAGAGGAGAATATAGTAAGGTTAAA